>JAZGTJ010001289.1:0-60392 GCA_036877575.1 Botia almorhae | reverse complement strand
TAAATAAAGCGCAGCTACTCTCTCAACAAAATCCATGTCAGTCATTTTGCAACGAACAGGCTGGCGGCCAGGCGGCAGAAGCCCCTCCCATGACGCGAATTCGCGTCTGTTGTGAAGTGATTTGCACGCGCGAATGACGCGAATTTTACCGCCCGGATCGCGCGAGTAAATTTAAATGTTCAAGCGTTCAACTACGCGCGAATAGCGCGTTTTATTCGCGCAAGTCGCGTCCGGTGTGAACGCACCATAAGAGGAAGGAAATGCTTGAGGAACAATACAAGAGAAAAGCCTGTTTTTTGGTGTACAAAAGAGGAAGTTAGAAATAATGTGTTTGTAGCCTTAAATTATAGCTGTCGTTCTAAGAATTTAGTAGATTAGAAGGTGTGGGCCACACGTTTCAGACCATGAGATGACTGTTTCCATTGTATGTGTGTTTTTATTTCAACATAACAGGATAGCATAAGACAAAAGCTCTTACTCTCGATTTCACTCAGGCTGCGTTGCTCTTTCTCTGTGTCCTCTTTGACCCTGCGCAGGTCATCTAGCTCCGCCCTCAGAAACTCGCTCTCTCCCAGTGCTTGCTGCTTCAGGTGAGTCTGCTCTGCTAGCTCCGCCTCCAGCTCATTCACACGCCCCCGTAGTGCTTGACAGAGACGCCCACTCTGAGAAAGGCAAGAACAGCTTTCTTTTTAAGCCTAAAATATTTTATGGTTTCTTACAGTAACACAAATTGTAGTAATTATTTTGGTAGAACATTCATACTGACTTATTATAATAGTGAAGAAACATACTGTATTATTTTAAATGTATAGCTGATAATTACGTTTGATCATGATTTTCAATAACATACCATAGTTCATCTCATAAACATCAGTTACTGATCTAATTATTAACCTGTGGTTACTATGGTTTAACTTCATAAATCAGTTAATGACTATAAAAGGTTATTGTTTGCATTTAGGCTATGGTTATTTCTTCTTTAAACTTTTTATTTTCACTTCTCTTCTCTGGTATCTGTATGTTCTTACCTCCAGTCTGAATGACTCCAGTTCCTCTTTCAGGGCCTGTAGCTCCGCTGAGAGCTGCTCAATCAAACGGTCTCTGATGAGAAACACAAACACAGCTCTTAAAACTGATGCAAACTGTTCGTCCTTAGTTTTAAAAGAGAAACTGATGGCAAATCAAAGAGCATTTTATAATGCGGGTTATGATCTTACTTTTCGTCTTTGCGCATGCCGTTCTGACCGTTGAAGTTGAACGGGTCTGTTGTGGCAGAGGTGCCAAAGAGGTCATCGAATTTACTGTCCACAGCACCCTGATGGACATGAAGAACAATGAGAAGATGTCTGTCTTTACACAGTCAACAACAGGAACGCATAACACTGTAATTCTTATTGTCAGGTTATGGCTAATAAGTGATAAATGATTGATGTTATGAATGTATACTACTTTGTTGGTAAGCAAATGTGATAGACTATTAACTAAAATAAACAGCTTTCAAATTAAACTTCATAAAGGCATCATAAATTACACAGTAGGAAATAATTTATCAATAATCCTTTTGAAATATGCTATAGAAAAAGATTATCTTCATTGAAACAAAGAAGTCTTTAGACTTTTACTTATTTTTGTATTCTGTTACCTGAGGAGATTTAAACAGGATTGATAAGAAACAAATGATATAGATAAAACCTAATATAGATAAAAACAAACACTAATATTCTAACCAATGTTGTCACAAATGTAAAAGTATTAATTAAATTTGTGGTATAAGAGAGCGACAGCATAACAGAGTTTCTGACAGTTAAATGTTATGATGTTATGGTGATATGTTATGTTAGTGTGTAGTACCGCTAAGGGCGGGATGTCTGTGTCCACCAGATCTTCAGTCTCCACTACATGTTCAGTTTCAGGAGACGAGGCCTCCACTGGAATCACCACCACTGGGCTGATGTGCTCAGAGAGGGCCGACGCCCGCAGGAAGTTCGGAGGATTCTGAGGAGAACATCCAGACATATGTGAACATAAGGGAAAACCTTCAGGAAGAATCTAATACTGGATAACCAAGCAGGCGAGTATGCAAATAGAAGTGACATCATTTCTTTCTGCCAGCGTTATTTCCTGACTCAGGTCAGGCATGTGGGAGTCTCACCTCAGGAAGTTGTGGGATCTGAATCAGCCGCTTGAAATACTGCAGGTTACTGGAGCGATAGAACAGACTCTTCAGTCTAGAGAGAGAGAGAGCGAGAGAGAGAGAGAGAGAGAGAGAGAGAGAGAGAAATAACAAAAGAAAGCGTGTCACTCAGTATTGTATGAAGTGGTGTAAGAGTGTGAGACATGCCAGCTGTTCTGATAGAGCAGCAGTGAGGCTCAAACAGACAGACTCACTTTTTAAACTGCTCCTGGAACCGATCTCTATGGCCCTGTAGAGTATCTGCTGGCAGACCTGGAGGACACAAGATGGAGTAAGAGAACATCCATGATAATAATGCAAAGCTTAAGAAAATGTTGTCTGTGGACAGCAGGGGGCAGGACTTACAGGAGTGGAGCTTGAAGAGCAGTTTGACCGTGTAGTCATACAGATGACTGCTGTCCAGAATGACCTGGATCAGAGGAGCCAGACGACACTGACCTGCGGCAGTCACGGACACAGAACGAGACATATCCAACGAGCTGAACACTGGAAGAAACAAACAACATGCCACATGAAGTCAAACACACAGAACATTAAACTGTTTTACAGAATCTTTCCCTCATTCTCTAATAGACACACACATTTTCTGAAAGGAGATTTTATGAGGAACTGAGATCAGACTCGAACCTGTGTTTTCTGCATAACCACCAAGGCTCAATGTAACCAGAACCTGTGCACTAACTGCAACACAATATCCCATACACAAATCATACAAATTACTTTTCTTCAAAGTTTCTTTTGACAATACACCGAAATATACTTTTTTTACATTATGCCATTTCATGGAAGTACTACCTTTACTACTAACTAAAATTCTTAGATGGCAAGTTCATTATCTTATGAATGCCTTTTTCACTGTATTGCTTTCAACATACTCCTTTTTCTAATCGCCCCCTCCCTTATTCACATTCATTTCCATACATCAGTCTCTCGTCCACCCCCTCTTTCATCTCGTGCTCACTGATGCAGGCTATGAGACTCAGTCTTCTCAGCACACAGAGGTGTGGTTTCCTGTACCAGGGAGCTGTGCCAACAACGCTCATTAATGTCTCCCTAATGCTTCCAGCACAGGCGTACTGACATCTAGCAGTGTTCCAGGTAGATTTTGGCAGCGTTTTTACAGTTTAGCTACATCAGGACAATTTTCTCTAATAGTGGAGACTCAGAGTTACAGTACTCTCATATTTAGCTCTGTGTCACTGGTGAATCGCATAACCGTATGATGGCAACTAAAACTCTTGCCAAAACAAATGTGTTCATTTGTGCACCTTTGTCTCAAACTTACCACCAAGGAAAAGATTCAGCTCACATTCCAGATAGTCAAACATCTCCACTGTCAGCTGGAAGCTACACATGTTGACAGAAGACAAAACATGAAATCCCTTTTCAACAAACTCAAAAAGAACCATTGTGTGGCTAAAAACAAAAATCTATTAAATCTCAGAATAAACATCTTAAATTCAGCTGTTGTGGTAGTTTTTCCAATACCAGGACTGAAAACATCAGACCGTCTGACAAACAAAACAGCACTCACAAATTATTGACATCATTTTCGCCTGCCTCATCAAGCTGTCTGTTTGACATCTGAAGGTTGCCAGGGAAACGAGGATTCTGGAAAAACAAGTGTGGGTAAATGTTATATTTGCGTGAATCTAACGGAAAAACATTTTGTGAACACAATGAACTTTCTTTTCTTTCCTGTGTTGATTTCCTATTGAAACAAAAAGTATTTTGATCCATTTAATATGTGCACTTTTTCTAAACATTTCAGTACATTCAACATGTGTGTGTATCTGCTAAACGTTTGTACCCTCACATACAGATGCAAATCAACAGGCACTAGGGCCTCCAATTTGTAACTTTTTTTCTTAAACACAAAATAACTATGTGAACTCAAAACAATTTAAAACAGGCTGGGAATCTAAAAGGTGAGAGCAAACAAAAGAAGATCAGAAGAAAACCAAGATGAATGTTCCACAGAGGTTTTCAAGCCCTCAGTCACTCACTTTGATGTGAAACTCCATTTTGGTGATGAGCAGTTTGAGGTAGATGCTGCACAGCTTCCCGTAGCCTTCACTTAAATGACCCTGACAGGAAAGAGAGTGACCGATCACATCAAAAGAAAATCATGTTGTTGCCCTTTTAAAGCAACAGAGGCAGCTAATGAGCTCAGTTCACATTCTCAGTTCATTAGCTGCATTACACAATTCAAAGCTAAAATCTGTAACTTTTTTTGGCCAAAAATACACAAATCAGTAATTGAGCAGTAATTTGCATAAAAGAGCGTTCAATGTCAATAGTCTTGTCTGTTTTTGAGATATTTGAGCTATCAAGCCTGATTTTGTGGGAAGTGACAGTTCACTATTCATCTGCATAGTTATGTCATGTCAGTAAACGGAAAGAAGACCCGGCTATTTTTTTTTTGCTACACATATATTGTGTGTGTGTGCGTTTGTGCTTAGGGTTACGGAGTGTTTGTAGCTTGTTCTTAGCAGCTGCTTAGAATTTACACAATAAGAAAATACCTCTTCAAGTAACTTTGTTGTAAAATTTTATGTTCAAACAGAGATGGCGATAGAGAGACAAAAGTTATGGATAGCAACTTTAAAGTATTAGTCATCAGGGGCAGATAAAGGTCAGGTGTGCGTGTTTGTGCTTTGTGTTTTTGTGTACACATAATAGGACGAGCTGCAAATCTAGTAAATGAGCTCATTCTTTCACTTCCTCTTGCCTTCACTATTTATTATGACATCATCGCAGGAAGTGGCCTTAGCAGTTCACAGGAAGTGTTAGCGTATTATCAGCAAATACCGCCAAACTACTGTCTTACCAGTACACAAAAAGTTGCAACTCAGCATGTTCCACCTGACCTTTCTTGTTGGTTTGTGAAACACAGCTGGTCCTGGCACAAAGCATGAGAAAAGCCAACACTGCTTGCAAAAAATTTTACAGTCAACATGTCAAAGTGAAATTGGGTGCTAGTTCATCAAAAATATAATTTACTAATAATCATTCACTCATCCTGTATCATTCCACAGCCATATTACTTAATTTCTTCTCTTGAACAAAATATATACAATGAAAGTGGATGGTGACCAGCATCTGTCAAGCTAAAAAAATGTTTTTGAAGTCATACAGGCTTCTAAAGCATTGATGCTGAATAAATCATGACCGAATTTAAGAGTAATATGTTTCCTTAAGAAAACAGGGTCAAATTAGATTTCATGTTTAATTTAAGATTAACGATTGGGCAAAGCACATAATATAAAGGATGTTTGACTGTACTCACAACAAGCAAAGCTTTATACGCCTTCCTCCAGAGTGCCAAACACTAGCACGTCATCGTTAGCTAATTACAGATCATCTCTCTGCTGAAGATAGTGTGTCTGTGTCATGCTTAGAATGTCAACTTATTCAGTTGTCAGTCAGCAGTTATGAAAATTGGTTAGCTAACTGACACTCTGACAGTTTCCACAATGAAATGGAAATTCGCGAGCTCAACAAGGCCAGATTCAATAAGACAGCGAGTTATACTGAGCGAACCTCTGTTTAAGCATGAAATCATGGCAACTGGTTGCCGTGAGACGTGTACACGCTTACCCACATCCTGCTCATGTCGTTCAGATCAGATTTGTGCCGCATGGAGTCTTTAATGACCTGTGAGGAGAGCGAGAGAGTATTTATGACGTCATCGTCCCACAGTGGAATGCTTTATAGCTGTTCCAAAACCTAGTACGTTACCTTGCTGTCTACAGCCTACATGAGAAACTGCCTTTGAAGGTAGCATCCTAACCAAAAAAGCTAATAAACAGATCCACACAGAGTCTGCATTCACAGAAATCTTTTTACCCATTGTTTAAGGTTTTAGCCAAGCCCCCCAAATATTAGTGTTTACTAAAGATTTTGGCCAATTTAATTATGCTTTGAGTTTTTATAGGACTGTATTACTCTCGGTTCCATTTAACACATTGTGTCAAGTTTAAATCCTTTCAGGAGATTTTACCTTTTAATCATCACCCTATTAAATATCCCTGCTAATAAGTGACTGATTTGGAACACTGCAACAAGCAGCAGATTTGCATGCCACATAATTTGCTTTTCTTACATAAAGTGAAAATGTGAACTTGCCACTGATTCCAACGGAGTTTAGCATTAGCATTTTGTGAAATGTATATGCTAGTAAAACACAAAAAACATACACGTTTGTGTACATACAAACACTGTGTAAAACAGTTAATGTTTAATTAGATACTAAATGAACATTTAAAACTAATAAAATGGTGTAGCTAATAAACTTTTTAATCAGTATCTCTCTGCACTGAATGAATTCTCAATTATTGTTCGCCATATTTAATTAATTCTTTTCTACTTTGCTTGTCACAAATCATTATGGTATTACTTTCTTCAAGCAGATTTTGGAACAGAGCTGTGGAATTGTGTGAAATCAATTTGTTTATTGTTGAGAGCTAATTTAGGGAATTGGAGATAGGAGAGACGGAAAATTAAATTGGAAAACAATGCGAAACAAACAGATAAAATGAGAGAAAGCGAGAGAGGTATTAGATGCACGTCAGTATACTCACATTTGGATGGCCATCTCTCAGCAGCTTGTGGAAGACGTGGCAAAATTTCCAGCAAAGCACTGCATTGCTGGAAAGGGGAAGGCGGTTGACAGCCAGCCAGAAGGTGTGAGCCCCCTTCTCATGATGCGTGCCTAATATACAAGGTGAAGACTGCAGTCAAGGAGAAAACGGGAAGGCATAACTGTGAACTCTAAATACTTCACAGGTGGCTTCACAAAACCAATTGTGGGGTTCTGTTTACACCTAAAATTAACATACATTTCACTGATCCCATCACAGTCAGCCCAGACAGATTGCTATTTATTTGACACCTGTAATAAGATGCATCTTAAATACCTATGATTGGTTTATTGATATATCACTTAGAGTGCAACTGTGGCCAGTACATGATTTCACCACTGCATGTTGTGTTGACACCCTTGTTCATGCTATAATTGGTAGCGCCACTCACAGCAGAGAACTTAAAGTGTCATGGCAGCCACCACATGATATTGCATAAATATTGGATTGATTTAATTTTGACTGACAAATTATGTTCTGTTAAAGTGAGTCATAATTTACTGTTACTGAATTAAATCCACCCCACTAGATATTCATTAAAATTCCTTTTGTGTTCAGAGGAAGAAAGTCACATGGGTTTGGATCGATACAAGGGCCAACTATTGACAGGACTTTTGTTTTTGGGTCACTATGCTTACAATGGGTCTGACCAATATATCGACACCCACAACTTTCATAGTTTCACTTAGCTGTGCTATGCCAATTAAGCTAATCCACCTGCATATTGAAGACAGGATCTATAAAATACTCCAAACGAAAGGATATTCCTGGCATGCTTTTCTTTGACGGCAACCTCCTGCGTGTTGATGGCTTTGTTGATGCTCACTGCCTGTGGAAGAGAAAGACAGGACGAAAATGAAACGTTGTACACTTCATTCTGCTCTTCTAGAGACGTTTAAGATTAAGAAGCAGCTCATGGCAGAGAAGCCTTCCTGTGCGCTGAGTGAAACAGTGAGAGTGTGTTTCAGTGGAGGCTTATTGAGAAACTTTAACCACTGCTGTGTAACAGCCACTGAATACAAATGAAGCTCAGCCTGAGTACTGCTTGACAGGCAGCTTTACCTCAAAGACACATTTAAGGCACAGAGCCCTGCTGCTTGAGCTCCTAATAGTATATGATCTGTTTGCCAACTGTATATGTGCATACAGATGCTCGCCATGTTGAGAGCGCTGGCATAGAAAAACCCACACAAGATATTGAAAAAAACATTAGGCATCTGTTGTCTGTATGCCATTTCCTCTCTTTATCGTTTCTGCTCAGTCATAAATGCCAAATATGCCTCAGTTCTAGGTAGGACAATTTGGTACCTTCAAAACGTAAACACTGATCTTGTTTAAACATGCATCACACATTTAGCACGGTCAGCTAAACATAATGAACCTTTATCAGACTCTCCAGTACAACCCATGGTTGCATAAGCCTGCGGCGTGGCAGGTCAGTCCAGTTTACTTCCCCTAAACATCTTAAGCTTTAATCAGTTAGAGAGACAAACATTTATAATAACCACTTATGAGCTGCCTACCTAGGTAGCATTTTAAGGCATCACAGGCATGCTCCTGACGCAAAGGCTGTTCAGGAAACCCTAAGGCAGCATTTAATTTATTCTACATGAACAAGGCAATCCCAGAATGCAATGCGCTCAGTGCTAATAGGGGAACAGGGTTGGGAACCACTGATCTAAACAGCCTTGGCATTGCTAACATTGGAAAATTCCAGGTTTTGTACAGTCCAACCCAACAGGATTTTTTAAGCTATGCACTTATGCTAAAAATGGCACCTATCCTTGAACAGCAGTTGAACAGTAGGTTTCTTCCATGTTTCTTCCATAGCTTTAACATTGGTTCTTGGAATAAGAATGTGGTAATGACAAATTAGAACAGATAAGCATGGCCCATAAGGAAGTAAAAATTGGAGTAAAAGTTAGAGAAACAGCTACTGTGCCCTATAAAGACAGTTCAAGTGCTAGTGGGAGCAGTTCTCAAAGGGTCAAGCCCACACATTTGTCAACACTGAAACTTGCTGTCCGTGTAAATATGTTTTTCAAGCTGCCCAGATCTCTTGGCATCGGCCGGTTAATTTGCTAGGATAACTTACTGTGCCTTCTTTGATTAAGACACCCAAAAATCAAAAGAACAACATGCTATACTGTATGACAGTAATGAAAATCATCCTTTTCAGACACTTATTGCTTTACAATAAATATAAATTCCACAACAACATTTAACAGAAAACTAAAGCAATGAGAATGACTATAACAGTAATGAAAATTGTGGTTGAATGTGTGTAGTTGTCATGGAAACAATATCACAATAAAAAATAACTAATTGTAGAACTACAATTATAAACTAGGATTCCTTTTCTCATCCTAAATGACAGTGTATAATTTCAAATGACAAGAACAACTAAATCCTTGCGTTCAGGAGTGCGCCATCATTTCCCTATATTGACTTCAAACAAATTATGCAACTGCTGTTTTTTTTTTCCTTCGAACATCACAAAGCAACAACATTTCCAGCTTTTGTATTTCAAAGAAAGCTCTCAAACAGCCCATTATGCCATGAGTAGTTTATCTAAGCTGTCGCCTTCCAATCCCATTAGACACTTAATTACTATGACACTGGCTGTTTCTGTACAAAGCTGACACAAGCTTGTAAAACAAAATGTATGTGAGTGATGATCTGCAGACATCTGTGCTGGTAACCATTCTGACAGCCATATTGCACGTAGTTGCCAAATGCACAATATCAATCAGATCGATGGGATGGCAGACAGTAGTAATGCTCTACGGGGACATTAAAGCTGGTTGTCCTCATGTGACCCCATCTGCCTGGAGAGGAGTGTAAGGATATAGCTTACGTCATATCAGGTTTTAGATTTTAACCCATGCTGATTCATAAATGCAGAGGCTAAGATGTTATGATAAATAATTAATGTGCAACTTGAATGTACTGTAAGTTGCTTTGAATATAAGCAACTGCCAAATGCATGAATGTAAACCTATGAATGTAATGTCTGCCCTACTTCAACTGTGCAATTTGAGGTGTGGTATTGCTTTTTTAAGCTATAGAACCTTTAATTATACAAAATAATTTCATAGACTGATCTTAAAGAAGGGACCTGAGCCATATTTAGAGACCAGAATATCATAGAGGCTAGGGGCAAGCTCCTTTGATGTGGGCCACCAAGCAACCACAGAAAATAACTTGTGGCAACGTTCTTATAGCTCAACTGGTAGAGCACAACACTCGCAACACTAATGTCATGAGTTCAATTCCCAGGAAACACCCATACTGTATACCCTGGATGTACTGTAAGTCCCCCTGGAAACAAACGCATGCCAAAATGTTAATGAGCAAAATGTAAATCAATCTGGAGTGTCTCAATACACAAATCATGCCAATTCATTTATTTATTTGATAATATCTGTGTAGTAAGTGGTTAAAATAAATACACTGTGCATCAGGGCCTCAAGCACTGTGGTGAGGTTTATTTTGTGGCCAGCTGACTGTAAATTTATCACATCTCACATCAGTTCCTCTTGCTAGGGGGATGAACTATCACTAAATTGGCCAGGGTCCTTATTGATCTTTTGTCCTAAGCTTAGATTCACTGTTTGAAAGAACAGGGGTATTCTGATGCCCCTTCTATCACTTCCTTGGTCTTGGTTCACACAGTTTTACCATTTCCTGTTGGCTAAGAAATGCCAGACTCTACCCATGCTTCTCCAAAAGGGCACTGTGGCCAACCCAAACAAATCCCTTTAGCTAATTCCAAGGCGTGGGTGGATAAAACTAAAGTTGAAAGTACTAAAAATACCTCTGCACTTCCTGAAGTGGCCCTCTGTTCAGATTACACTAGGCCTGAACTCCAGTACCAAAATACAAAAAATGCCAAATCTCTCTCACGCACTACACATACTTCTTTCTTGGCATTGATGGGGGAGTTAGCCATTAGTGTTTTTTCAGCTAGCACAGTCTCTGCTTCCGCTCCACCCTTTAAAGGTCGTTTCACAGAAAGGCAACTGTGTGCTCCGTTACGAAATTACTTTTTCTTCCCTTTAAAGACAATTCCATGATTTACTCATTTATGACTCAAACATCGTCTTAAAGGGAACGCTCAGTCAACACCTAGTTAGAAGTCTGGAATGGAAAATCACAATGAAGTGGACAACACAGCGCTCCATTCAGATACAGCTGCAAATTTAGCAAAACTGTAAAAGGGCATTTGATTTGACATTTTAAGCATCTGAAACCATTCTGGCACAACATTTATGTTTTTCTGATTCTTACACATAGTTTTTATGACCTCAACTGAATTTTGAAACTTAGTGGAGTATTTGAACTTTCATAATGTCATTTATTACACCACAGAACTCTTTAGCCTATGTTAAACTGACGCACCAACTAGAAAACAATTTACATGGTTATTATCTTCAAATAAATGGTGATCAGCTCCTAAAAAAAAGTCCATTTTAACTATCATCTACCTACTTTTTAATACACCAGAGAACATCTAACAAGTTTCAGAGGACACTGATAGCTGCTGTTTTAAGGACATTTGGTTAAAGTAACTGCTAAACCAACAGCACAATAGAAAGTGACCTTGTGGTGAATTTTACAGACTTGCTAATGTGGCTTTCTAAGCCTCTATCAAACCCTTTCTGTAAACACAGAAGACACAGCTCAAATCCAAAAAGTGCTCCTGTTTCAGTGCAATTACATCCATTATTGACGTTTCACAAACACAAACTCCAGTGGGGATCCCAAGACCCCACTCAAGCAAAGATACCCATTCATATCATGCTAGAGCAGAGCATGACGTGAGGGATTTGAGAACAAGCAGATACCACATGCAGAATATTGATAAGTGGGTTAGGAGTCAAAGCAGAGAGAGGTGCAGTGGTTTGAGTCAAAACCGTAAATCCTGTGGCCACAACACGTTGTGAATTTGAACAGCTGGTACAGTCACTGTCTTAGGTCCTACACTGATTCAAAGAGTATTACAGCCACTCAGCAGTCAAAATTCAACATTACAAGCCACATGTTTCATAAATTATAAATGCTTCTGTCACGATGCCCCTGGTATGGATGAAGGTGGCGAGAACACACGAGAAGCTGATCTTATAGCACTTGCTTTGGATCTGATTGTAAAAGTAAGACAGGACAAAATACAAATATTTAGGTCATAATGTTTACTTTCATATAAGTTCATTAAGAACTATTACGCACCCACGTTGTTTTTGCAATTCAAGCAGTTCTATAACTTAATCATCGCCCTGCTCTATTACGATGTGAAGCTTTAGCTAGTGAACAAGAGGTTAGTAAACATAAAAACAAAGAGTTGATTATGACTAACGCTTTAAAGCACATAGGCTAAATATCAGTGCTAAATATCGGACTGCACAGCTCTAACAGCCCCCAAAAAGGCCCCATAAAGTTTACTTTAGTTGCAAAATGAACTTAATACGGTCGTGTGTTCCTTTCAACATAAACGAAACATTCAAAAATCAGCTGTGCTCTTCAACGCACGGGACACTTCGCACCGACAAAGCATGCTTACATTAGCCCACTCGCTATGACCCCGTAAAACTGCTCGTTTTTCGTGGGAATGTTTGGAGAATTACTTGATCGACCCATACCAACCTAACCCGCTGGCTAACGCGCTAACTATTTAGCAGCATTTCTCCGACTCGACTAAATGCAACGGACCCTAGAATAAACGATCGCTGCTCCCTGAATCTTAAGGAAGTGTTCCGTTACTTCAAACATCTTTTAACACATCATAGAATCCTCGATACAAAATAACCCGCGAACAGGCAGCGCGATTCGCACCCCACCCCCCAAAACATAGATCTACTACAGATGGCTAAACATAAACATTTCGTCGATTACCTACCATTTTATTTAAATCCATAGTTTAACCGGGGATCTGGAACACAAGGTGGATCTGATCTAATCGGGAATGAAAGGCAGGGAATGAGAGACGGGAGGCGGAGGAAGGCGGAACGGTCCGTTAACTCAACATGTGTCCCGACCTGGTATCGAATACTCTCCTATTCTTTCCGTGCCGTGCTCTTATTTCCCCTCGTCCTCGCCGCCGAAGAGCCGATCGGCAGATGGCTATACTTTCATAGCTCAATTGACTAGACCTGGAAGAGAACGGTCTAGAAACCCCATTCCCAGCCCAGGAAGAGGGCTGGCATTCCCACACCAGAACCCAGCGTCTGTGATGAACAGGTTATTAAACCTTTTGCTTAGACTCAGTGCCAAATATTATGTGACACAGAACAGGGTTCATGATAGATCACGCAAGATGTTTTAATGCACCTTTGTCTAACCTTTGTCCTGGCCCAAGGAAATAAGATCTTAAACAATAAATCCTTAATATCAAATCTTACATCACTACAAGCCAAAATGAAACCAAGACGCCTTGATGTAATACCATCCACCAAAAGATAAAATACGACGCATGGAGGCAAATATATATGTTATGAACGAAACATGCTGCTCCAGAAGCAAATCTAGCTGTTTTTTAATCTAGCTGAGATTTACAGTCTCATTACATTTTACCTAACAGATGATACAAAATATCAACAGTGTGCATAACGTAAAAGTACAAAGACTAGGTGGATTTTGAAAAAAATGTTTATATGCCCATGCGTTGAGTCACGTTCCCATGGAAGACGTAATTTGGGTGAGTGGCGCCCTCCTCTGGCTGCTTTTTAAACTCAGGTAAATAAGCATTCACTGTACATTATACAGCGGCTCCATACATTATTCACCCAACAGGTGCTCATGTGTAACAGAAGAACTAAAACACAGAGGTGTTTAATTAAGGATAGTGTTGTGTTTAAATATGGAGACCAAAACTACAAGATATGTGTAAGAATATATAATGTAATCAATGTGAGAGTAAATGCTCTGAACTCAACAGTAAAGACTGGCCCAAGACCAAGACCAAGCTGACATAAGTTATGTACATGTGTTATTAAAACCCTGTTGATTTAATTGTTACCAAAGTAACACTGTGACAAGCATAAATTAGAATATATTAAAAATGGTAAACAAATTAGTAATATTTTCTAACGAAAGTGGGTTTAAATGTATTTAAAGTATTGATTTATATGTTTGGTAGTAGATGGCATTTGTTTCACAAAAATATAAATATATGTTTTTTCTGACATTTCTGTAATAGCCATTTAATACATTGCAACTTGTAGCTTCTTCTTCTTAAAGCAAACCTCTACAACTATTTTAGCTTAAGTCGGTATATATAATTCCGCTGTAGTTTTTATAAAACACATTGCTGTGCTGTTAAATTAATCTCTGATGCCATAAACTATTGCAAAATGATCAAAAGAGTTCACATTTAATGTGCCATTCAAAATAGGCCACAAGATCAGTTGATCTAAACATGATATCGTGTATGTAAACTATGCCGCCATAAGTACTTATTTTTGCATGTGTCAAAAAGGGCAAAATAGAGCAGCTTTTCCAAACAATGCATGCTCTTTATTGGCAACCACTTCCTGGTACCGTGTGGTAGGCCCATCGGCATGGTTTACACTGCTGCTGTGCTTTATTGGTCAAACATATTCCAGTGTGACACTACAGCAGTTGTGTAGTGATATTGCAAATAAATCACAGCATAGACAAGCTACATCTGTCCTCATCTCACACACTGACCACATGCCTGAAAATATTCATAGGTAAGTGTGTTGGAGGGGAAACACATACAACACAAATACAGTACATAAATGGCAAATACACTGATTGCCCATTTCAGATAATGACATGCATGATAAAGTTACAGTTGTACCGAGCACAATATCAAAGATCACAATATATGACACCATGTCAACAGCCTGCAACCTTTAAACCTCATTTTATTGATTGCAATCGTAAAGAGCAATTTCTTGCCAATTACTTTGTAGCTGTAAAAAAATATATATAGACTACAAGAATTTCCATCACTGATTATTAGGTTATTAATTTGTGACTTTCCAGGCCTGTAAATCACATTTATTCAGAAATACAAGATTCAAAGCCTAAAACAAACACATTACTTTATTGTCTAAGCAACAAAATCTGTCTATATGTAAACTACATTTGTCACAGGCCTAACATAACCACACATCTCCATTTCAAATGTGGATGAACACATTCACTATAACTAATGCATGAATGGCCTGTGTGATAGTAGCATGATCTTAACACTCTTTCTGGCAGACATCTGGCTGCCAGCCAAACCAGCATTGGACTTTTAATCCACAGGGGCCACAGGCCAGGCCCTGCACAATCTGCTGTCTCAGGACTTTACATACACGGCCCCCTGCTGTCTATGACCCCAACAAACCCTTCTCACTCCAGATTCAAACGTGCAGGAGAAACGTACAGTAAAATGTGAAAATATAAGATGTGCAAAAAAGAAAGAGTGCAAACAGAAAGTAATTGACTATTATAAAGCAGAGAAAGAAAAGTACTCAAGGTAATGAATATGTAGTATGATAATGAAACTAGAGAAAATGAGACAATAAAGTGGTAAATCCAGGACAAACAGAGGAGGAGGGGACAGGAATTCCTCAGAATTCCTCTATGAGCACATAATCAACACAGGAAGAAACGCAGAGGAGATACAGAACTGTACACTTAAAGAAGGGTAGGCGATTTTGGAGAAGCTACTTAGTGATTGCCATCACAATGTGAAGTAATTTTCAGTTTGGAAATTAACTGGATCTGTTAAAACATTCCATGAACTGATCCAGAATTTACCTGGAATTGATCCAGAACTGAATATTTATTATATTTATTAAGTCTATATGACATTTGCCTGATACACAACATTGTTCACTACGCTGTTGACAGATTTGTAGGTTACTTATTTTGGCAACACTTGCTTAACATTATTTTATCCGCGTGGATTCAGATGCTGGCCAGGCGCCCCTTTGCTAGACTCTGACCACAACAAAGGTTCCCTGCTTATATTTCCTTCTTATGAAATCCATGTTAAGTAGATGCTGGCCTTCTATCATCCTGCCACAAGGCAAACCACGCTCATGTCATTACAGAAACCCACACTAACATCCTCTCATTTAAAACAGGCTGAACTCGCCCCACCACAGACCCACTAATCTAAACATAGTGTTCCAAGGGCAGAAAAGAGACAGGATATTATGGGATCAGACTTCCTCTAGGCAAGCTAGCTGATAAGCACTGCTTACAATAGCATTTCCCACTGGGACTTGATCAGTAGTGCTACTTTAGGTATTATTTACATATTTGTGTCAGAAATGTAAATGTCATTTTAAGACTTCATAACTGACTGGCAGACCTTCTTCTATCAGGGCCTCTAAATTAATGCAACATCTAAGGTGACACAACAAACACTCTGACCTCACACTTGGAGACTGACCCAGTGATTGGTCCTAAAGGAGTTTAAACGTACATGCGTCACGAGTCCCGCTAATCCACGTCACTGGCCTAGTTGGCCGACTGGCCTAAACTGCAGAACCGAATTATGCATGCTGGAGTCAAAAGTGATGGTGCAAATTGTGGGAAGGGGTCACTGTTACCACACCAAAAATCAAGCATGTTTTTATTGCTACCACGTCAACAGAACAAGGCAGGAATGAAGCAGTTGGTTGTGCTGTTTCATACACTATTTGGGGCCACACCAGTAGGGCAGTAGACTGCAGCCTCATTCATGTGACCTACTTTTACTGATTGCTGTATCTGGATGGGGAGGGGAGACCCCCCCAGAGAAGTGAGACGAGTGTGTGAACAATGAGAACGCATTTCTCAATATTTCAAGCACTTAGATACAGTCCATTATTCAAAGCTTGCACACTGTAAATAAAGAATCTTGCAATAAATACAGGAAACTGAACTGTTTATTTATATATTCATCCTTCCTTCAAAACATCAGCTACACTTCTCTCAAACATAGAAATCTATTATGACATGCAGCAGAACCCATGACCATCAAACTGAGCTTATTGGTTTTAGAGTTGATCTCTAATTCACTAAAAGCTTTTATACAACTGCTCCAGAGGGCTTCAGTAATAGAAACACAACATTCACTTAGAGATCCAGTCATAATGCCAATAATATCATATTATGAAAACAATAAAATTAACTGTTTCCTAATCATAACATAAACTGACTTTGCTGCAAATTCCACATATACGCCTGTACTTGAATTCTTAATGCACTTTAAAAATAAGGACCTATTTAACCTATACTGAAGTAGTACTAACGCAGAACTTCGCTCCTATTTAGAAGTTCAATTGATTGTTCGTCACTGAAAAATGTGATTTGACCAAAGATTTACAGAACTAAGGGTACATTTAAAAGGCCTTCAATTACTGTTTGTAAACACGAGGGCCTGAACTTCGCAAGCAAACATTCATTTTATGGTTTTGACAAACACGCATTGTTTGAAAAACAACCCTTACAAACAAACGCTATAGGGCAAGTCGTGAATTGTAATTAAAGCAACAAAATGCACCTCAAATAACTTACATTTCACCACATTAAATCAACAATGATCCGTTTTCAAGTGTGCACGTGGTTTGATTCTAGTCACTGTATCCACAAGATTACAAACAAATGCCGTTTCTTAGTAACTATTCATATACAGTCCGTAATTTGTTTAGCTCGCGGTCATCGTTCTGTTGCTGTGAATGTAACAGCCTCTATTCAAAGAGACACGCAAGAAAAAACATGCCCCGCTGTGCCTTTAATTCCTTTACCTGACTACGCTCGAAGTTTTCCTTTTCTACTTCCAAACTGTTGGCCCCGCCAGTCCGTCGGCTCAAGACTTTGGGAATCGGGTTTGGTACTTGCTGCATGGAACTCTTCACACGATCCATTCCGGTGAGAAAATCCAGATTGCGCGAACGACCCGACTTCTTAAATCAATTCAAACGGAGTGGAAAAGAGATCGTTGAGCACAATTTTCTTCCACAAAATGTCATTTTCTACGTCCACCGTCTAAGAATTTCATTCCGTTGCTGTCCGGCGTCTACTCGTGTGCGCCCTAAACACACATTCCCAGATATATAACCCAGAAGCGTAGCGTTAGGCGCCCTATACTTTTCATATCTCCGAGTGTTCAGGGTAGAGAGTAGGATTAAACTCTACCCGACTGTCAAAGGCTCCTCCCAGTGGTGACTGGCGGATAATCATCAGCTCCCCTCGTTAAAAACAGTTATGTTGACATGTTTTGATCCAAGTATATTATATAAGTTCTGAGAGTACATATGTATGTATTTAGGTATGTATTTTTATATAATTTTATATTTATTTATATGAATGGTGCTAACAATCTTTATATACTGTTTGTCCTATATCTGAATGGATGGTGGCAGAGATTAAATTTCCCTGCAATTCAAATTATATCAGATAGCAGAGTCAGAGTTTAGTTTCAGTGATTCAGGAGAATGATAGTGCGGAGTCATTTTGGTCTGGCTGAGCACTGAGAGATCTTTATCATTACTGCTGTCAGCACACAATGAGGTCAGCCCCACTGTCAGCTACCCTTAAGAAGGACCATGAATATTGACACCAAAACAAAATCTGACTATTCAGTAGCTTTACCACAGAAAAACGATTTAACTTCACACTGCTGCAATACAGTGAACATTTAGCAGTCTTGTGTGTATGTTAAGTAAATCAATAAAGTCTTATCTTATCACATATTTTGTTATATTCTAAAATTGATTGTCCAAAGTGCCATTGCCATTCAGAATACAACTGACAGTATGATCTTGATAAATGAGGTTCATTGTGTGTTTCACTGCATTTGTTTTTATATTTATATCTTTAGAAACAACCAAGACTTCTCCATACTTGCATTAGGAACTTATGAAGCCACCAAGAAAATGTATTTTAGTTTAGCGACATGTGGTGGTTGTAGAACGCTATAACACCTTGTCGTTTACAAGTATAACATTCAAACGTACGCAATATAGACCTCAAATTATCAGTCACATCAGATCAAGTCTATGAGTAACAAATACGAGAATTAATAGAAAAATCTATTAAAATAATGAACATCTATATATGAACATACATTTATGTATTTAATAAATTTTTATAAATCATAAATTAATAATTGATTTATAAATTAAATAAAATGTATAAATCATTCAAAGCTGTGTGTGTGTTCACTTTGAAACATCGTGTTCAGCGGCGTTCTCAAATGCATTGATCAGACACGAAATCTCGCGATAATGCATATTACATACCACCACATTACAGTGTACGACAGAGACAGGTAAGATGGCGGCGCAGGAGACTCAAGCAACACAGCAGTCGTCCGTAAGCAACGGAGAGGTAAGAATATTCGAAATTATAAAGTGTTGCCATCATATGAACGTGCAAACGAACAGCTACAGCGTATCCAAGGCGATGGATTAAGTAAATATTACATTCGTGACTATTTCAAAGAGGGAAACCAGATTGCCGGTCTGGATCAGCGACCCCTTTAATTCAGCATGCAGTGGGGTAGAAAGGCTTCACAAATCACGAAGGGTCCGCGTGGCTTATTTTGTATTGGGATACATCGTTTTAACAGAGCAGAACCCGATTATATAATAAGTTAATATATTATAAAACCCTTTCGTATGGTCTATATTCTAGTCTAATGGGCTGGGCTATCCTAACGCCAATTTTGAGCATCATCACGCGCCGTCGCTTACCTAAAACGTTATTGTGATAGACAGCTTACTAAGTTTTGAGAAACGCTCTTTATTTATATGGCCATTCATGTAATGATTTATATAGTTTGAGTTGATTTGGGTTAGCATTCTCGCTAACTAGGCTGCCTAGCTTACCTTCACATGTCTAAGCAGTTTAAAGATGTTTAATTATCGTGCAATCTTGTCCACGGATTAGCATACAAGTTTATAGAGAAACAACAGCATCTGTCTTGCTGTCGATTGAAGAATACGTCGCGTAACGATTATAACAGTCTGTGTGCTGTGAGCTATTCGGGTAATTGGTTTAAGACACGGGTGATTAGTGTTTTCAGGCTTCAAACTGTTTAATTCCTGCCAGGCTCCTGCTGTCGTTTTTAAGTGAACATGAAGATTTGATTAGTTTGTTCTTGTGTGTTTGGCCCTAAACTGTGCTGGAGAATAGATTTCAGGAGTGCGATCTCCTGGTTTACTTTTGTCATGTGTATTGGTGGCTACTGGATTAGTTATTCCTGATATCACAGTTAGCTCCAGTTGTATGAATAACTGTACGGTTACTGATTACACGTTGTAGAGGTCAAAGAGGTCCATGTGTTATGAATCATAAAGGTGGATTGTTTTCACAAAGCTTTTCAAAATATATGTAGGCTGCCAACTGTAAACAGGGGATAACAGTTACTCTGTAATTTTGTTGTTCAGACTTCTCGGGCTTGTTAGTTTTCCACGAAACACAGGAAACTGGTATGATGTCAGTTGTTCCATTTTTTTAGGCTGGCTCATTTGGAGCTAACTTGTTTCTGTTCTTGATTTATCATTTTTGTTTTTAACATCTGATGATAAGGATGTAACTGACTGTACATAATGCAGAAATATAAAAAGCAATAAAACAGATAACCAGTAAATGCATATCTAACAGGAAAGGCATACTAAGCACCTATATATATACTAGTGTCAAAATTATGATGGAACATGAGTGACTATGATGCTGTGAGCTGATAAGACAGGCACAACCATATGTAGGTACAAACAGGTGTGGATGCATTATACATAGCCCCCTGGCAGTATCTTATTTGAAGGCTTTATGATTATTTTTTCAGCTCTTAGTTTATTTCTATTGTTTCTGATGTTCTGTGAACCATAATTCCCCCTGTGGGTGCTTGCGGTGTTGTGCTACTCTGACTCCAGGCAGTAAAGTTGCATGACAGGATGCTTTCAATCTGAGCATCTAGGGAGCCCATCCTGAAATTACACAAACACGTGATGTAATAGAGATGTTGCTGAGCCATTCTGACTGATCTGTTGATGTGTGTAGTCTGTGTCAAATCTTCCCTGTGGTGTGAACTACAGGGCACTTCTGTCAACATCATTAATAGAAAGGATGTTAATTGTAATTGTTTCTGTTTTTTCACAAACAAAATCTTGTGGTCTTGCTGATGGTGATGAGGGGTATCCTGACTGCACATCAAGGTTCCTGTCTTTTCAAGATAAGCTTCCTTGAACAAAATCATCATCTGTGATTTTAGGTCAACCTAAGCAATGCCATCAGACAAGCTACAGTGGACCTGAAGCCATTATTTAATCGCATATGGAGGAGAACAGTAGCGGTCTCAGGACATAGCCCTGGGGTGACTTTTGTAATCAGAATGAGGGTTGACAGTGCTTGGCTGTGCCTGATGTCTGCTGGAAAGAACAGGAAGTCCATAGCCCACTAACAAAGGGAGTTTTAGGTTCGGCTGCTCAACTTATTTGCATTCTGAAATGTGTTAGATGGTATTTCATATCACATTGTTTTCTTAGCAGCGCTTCAGAGTGCATTAAACTTTGCATTTGTTCTTGGTATATTTTTGGCACTTTGTGTTTTAAGACAAGGTGTCTGAGCTTGGTCACAAGCCTTTAGGCAAATGCAGTTATATTTAATCTTTTAAAGAGTCCTGGACTGTAACCAGAATAATTTCTAATCAGATTTCTGTCTTCCTCCATTTTGATGACCTAAATCCAGTAAGAAGCAATGCTACACTCCCCCAATGTTGAAAAGATTAATATTTACCATGTTCAGCAGTGTGTCATGCCAAGCAAGTTGGTTTTAGTCGATCAACAACAAAAGGCGCAGGAATGATTGGATTACAGGTCTATTTTGTTGGTAGTTGCCTTTTGATCCTCTGACAATAAATTGAGGTCTTTATAATAAATCGTTTTTTTAATACATTTGACCAAAAAACTAGAAACTAGTCAGGTGATCAATAAATAATTGTGTATATTAGTAAAGATTTGAGTATAATATTTGGTCAAGCTATACATTTCATGAGTCTGCTCATTCCTTCGGAATCGAACCCACAACCTTGTTGTTACTAGGCTATGTTCGACCAGTTGAGTTCCCAGAAAACATTCTCAGATCTTTACATATTTACAAGCATGTGTCCTAAAGGAAGGTTTTGGACTAACGTTGATGATGTCAATGTTCTGTGCAGGTTAGCAGTAATGGGGCAGCAGCCTCAGGTGAGGTGGCTCAGACAGATGCGACTGCCCAACAGCAGCAGCAACCACAACAACAGCCCAATGCTTGGCAGGTGATTAAAGGAGTCCTCTTCAGGTGAGTCTATATGATTGTTTACCTGTATCATTGCATTGTCTATTTCTCAGCCTTATTTGTTAGGGATTGAATGTTTAGTCCCACTTTTAAAGCTGATGTACATAGTACCTTTCTATCAGGTCATATGACTATGTTTACACTATATGGGCAAGTCGGTGCCATTTAATTTGGAAATACATATGCAGACATAAAGCTGTGTTTAATGGCATCTCTGCTGTGGTATAAAAGAACTGATTTGGTATGATGAATCCTGAGCTTTTACTGGCATCGACTACTGAAGTTTTGATATTGTGACAACTCATGTTTGAGACCTGAGGGCTTTGATACTCTGCAGATGTTCCCATGAGGGGAGGTAACTGAACTCCAGTGCTGTTCTTGACGCTTTAATTGATGTCAAGGGTTTTTGTCTGCCACAAGAGCTTTCTTATTTTATCATATTATACTTACGTAACAATTGTACTGAAATATTTCACTCAGAATTACAGTGATTATTCTCTTCAGGCATATTTCTCTTGATTGACCTAATTTATATTTAGGTGGATTAATCTAGACTTTTTTAATGATTCCATATTATTGTTTTATATTGATGATGTTATATGGTAAACAAGCATGCATCATAAGACCGTAGTCTGATGTAAATGTGTTCTTTTTATGTATTACTTAGGATTTTTATCATCTGGGCTATAAGCAGCTGGTTCCGCAGAGGTCCATCTACTCCAGATCCCAGCACTCCTGCTGGAGCCCCACGGGTGCCCAGCCGAAACCTTTTTCCCAAGGACACTTTAATGGTAATCACAAGACCTTGACAAAAATGTATATTTTATATAATTAAAATATATAATTTTATAACCTTTTATAATATATATTTTTCATTTGTTTATCAAGTTAAGTGCCTCAACTGAGTGACTTTTAATCACCTTTAGGCCACTTGGTGAAATCCACACTCCAACAAAAATGTTAGTAAGGTGCTGTAAGTGGTAAAATAATTCATAACGCTAATACCATGTGCCCTCTGTTCACAGGATTTATATGTATATATTTCTGAGAATGAGACATTCACAGACTTCAACAACACAGAAGCCTTGTTCTGGTATCAGCAAGATCTGGTTTATGGAGTCTGGACCACAGGGGACTCGGGGGATGGCTGTTATGAACATTATCGAGAGTTGGACCTCTCTGAGGTAGGATATGAAATGGATATCTCACAAATGTAGCAAATTTACAGTGGCCCTGAAAGCCATACAAGCCACACATAAAATGTATGAGTTTTATTGCATGTATTATTCAACATTATTCACATTAACGTTGGACATGTTCCATTAACGTTTGACAACCAGGATATATTTTCTGGATAGTTCTAACCATTGCTTTATAATTGATCACAAACTTGTCACACATTCTTTGCTTGAGTGACCTTTCTTTATTATGTTATATTAGTAAAAAGTTATTCAGTTACTTAAAACATCAATGAAGTTTGTGTGTTTTTGTCCTTATCTGATTCTGATGTACAGAATGTGAAGCAGAACGGATCTATATACATCCACATTTACTTCACCAAGAGTGGCTTCCACCCTGACCCCAAACGCAAGGGCCAGTACCGCAGGCTAGCCACAGTACATGCTACACGAAGTGAGTTTGTCCCTCAATTGATCACACACTCTCCAATGTATGTTTGCTTTACATTTGTGTGACTCTATCAGCAGGTTTATAATACATGATCATGAGTTCCTCACTCGTTCCTCTTCAACAGTGCTGAACAAGTACAAGAGGAGGAAGTTCCTCAAGACAAAGAACCTGTTGACGGGCGAGACGGAGGCGGATCCAGAAATGATCAAGGTGCGTTTTGATCCAGCTTAGTAGATAATCAACTTATTGCAGAGGAGTGTTTAATTCTGATGTTTTGTGGTTTTGTTTGTTCTTAGCGGGCAGAAAGCCATGGCCCTGTGGAGATCATATCCCATTGGCATCCCAACCTCACCATCAACATGGTGGATGATCACACATCCTGGGTGAAAGGTTCCGTTCCACCTCCCCTCGATCAGCGTAAGTTCCTGACCTGGAACTTATGGGAAAACGGTTCCTGACATGTTTTCAAAGAGCAGCTCCTATAAATTGAGCCTGAATATCACTTAGTTAACATAACCCTCATCTGCTGTTAATAGATGTGAAGTTTGATGCAGTGAGTGGAGACTACTACCCCATCGTTTACTTCAATGACTACTGGAACCTGCAGAAGGACTACTATTCCATAAACGACACCCTGGAGAACCTGCCCCTGCGGCTCGTGTACTGTCCTCTCTCTCTGTGGCGCTGGCAGCTGTATGCTGCTCAAAGTGCTCGATCACCCTGGAACTTCCTGGGAGAAGACACTTATGAGCAATCAGATGAGGACCAGGACTCTGTGAAGGTCTACATTGCATTGAAACATTTCAGGAAAATAACTGTAGTTTAAAGTTTTGAAGGTTCAGACCTTAGAGGTTCAGATCTTAAATATTCATCTGTCTGAGTGCTAGTATGCTTGGTGGATTCATTTTTATTGTTTCTCTCAACAGGTGGCTCTGCTTGAGACCAACCCTTACCTTCTGGGCTTGACTATTGTTGTTTCCATCGTCCACAGCATTTTTGAGTTTTTGGCTTTTAAAAATGGTAAATGAAAACTTGTATTCTTTCACTTCAGATGTTTGGAGATTGGTCTGCTGGTGGCTCATTCTTTTATTTCTCCCCTCTGCAGATATCCAGTTCTGGAACAGCCGTCAGTCTCTGGAGGGGCTGTCCGTCCGCTCCATCATATTTGGGGTGTTTCAGTCATTGGTTGTGCTGCTCTATATACTGGACAATGAGACCAACTTTGTTGTCCAAGTCAGCGTATTTATCGGCTTGCTCATCGACTTTTGGAAGATTACCAAAGTCATGGATGTCAGGGTGAGAGATGATATCTTTAGCAGGAATTTTGGTTTACATCAGTCACTTAAATGTTTTAGATTGTAATATTGACTCTGTATTCTTTTCCCAGCTGGACAGAGAGAACAGGATTGCCGGAATATTCCCACGATTGCTATTCAAAGACAAGTCCACATATGTGGAGTCGTCAACCAAAATCTATGATGATGTAAGCAAGCCTTCGAGCGTTCTTACATGGAATTAAAGAAATCATTATAGAAAAACTGGCTCATATACTTGCAGTACACTTTTAACTGACCAATGACTGTCTTGTTTTTCCAGATGGCCTTTAGGTACTTGTCCTGGCTGTTGTACCCTCTCTTCGGGTGCTATGCAGTTTATAGCCTAATATATGTGGAGCACAAAGGCTGGTACTCGTGGGTGCTCAGTATGCTTTATGGGTTCTTGTTAACCTTTGGTAAGTACCTTCCCCGCATAACTTCACTTACTAGATTGCATTGCTGATAAGCACAGAAATGCTCTGAGCCCTTGCCTGTGTCAAATTAGAAACCGTGACAAGTTTTTCATGAGGACAAAGCACATATACTCACAAAGGGGAATTCCACTTTCACCTTCAATGCTCAAAGGATTTTTCACACTACTGTAAATAGAATGAAAGCACTGTCCACAAGGACATACTGCATCATGTGAAATCCTGTTTTAAGGCAAGAGGGGAGAATGCCTGGTGATAAATTAACATTTAATAGATTAGAAAAGCAGCAACCGGAAAACTTGCCCTTTAAAGGCATAATGAATGAGACTGTAAAACAAAACATCATAGCATTTTGTTGTTTTTGCTCAATGGAGCATTCTGTTGTTTTTGCAGTTTTACAAAGTGGTTGAGAAATTCCCCTTTAAGCTCTTTAAAAAACGTATGTCCGTATTTAATCATTCAGAGTTAAGTATGAGTAATAATTTTGGCTGTTCTGCATTTAACACAAATACAAGGGCTGCCCAATCCTGCTCCTGGAGGGCCAGTGTCCTGCAGAGTTTAGCCCCAATTTGCCTCAACACACCTGCCTGAAAGTTTCTAATCTACCTAATAAAATCTTGATTAGCTGGTTCAGGTGTGTTTGATTACAGTTGGAACTAAACTCGGCATGACACTGGGCCTCCAGGAGCAGAACTGGGCACCCAGGAAATATACCACCTGATCTTTCTTCCTGCTGACTCTTCATGTATACATATCTCCTAAAGGTTTCATCACCATGACACCACAGCTCTTTATCAACTACAAGATGAAGTCAGTAGCTCATCTTCCCTGGAGGATGCTGACCTACAAGGCCCTGAACACCTTTATAGATGACTTGTTTGCCTTTGTCATCAAGATGCCAATGATGTACAGAATAGGTTGTCTCAGAGATGGTGCGTGCTTATGCATTTCCTTGTATAACTACCTTCTGTTGATACCTAAAAATAGTTGGGGTTATATTTTGTTAACAAGGATAGTTTTTCAGGAAATCAACTTTGATCGTGTTTAGTTTAGTAATATACCTTTTTGTGCACAATTCATCAGTGCCTGTTTTTTTCAAAGATAAAACGGGTTGTTTTGCTCATTTTTAGCCCCTCCCTTTCTAAGCACTTTTCACAGTGTAGTTCATTTCTACTGGATAAAATCAAGGCGTAAGCGTAACAGCCCCAACATGGTTTATTAATATTTTTAATTTAAACAGCTGCAGTCTTATTCTCCTCCCATAATCATTGTACATACTCTGGGATGTCTTGTTTTTCCACAGATGTGGTATTCTTCATCTATCTGTACCAGCGCTGGATTTACAGAGTGGATCCTAATCGTGTTAACGAATTCGGGACCAGCGGAGTTGACCAAAACAGGGACAGCTCATCCCAGCCAGCGGCCACCGGCACAACCGCTGCCATCACAGATAAATCAGAGGGGGAGAAGAAAAATGATTAACCTGTTTTAACCCTCTGTCTTGCCCTCTAGTCTCATGAAGGTGTGTCAAGGCATCTTCAGGGCTGAGTTTATGTTTGTCAGGGGAGGGAACTGGATTTATGGTATTACGCAAAAGACTGCAGAAGAAAATTCAGTTCAACTGTCCTCGTTTTCGTGGGATCCACAGGATAAACTAATTATATTTAATGTAGACTAAATCATTTTTTTGAACTCCCATATTTTTGCAGTCAAAGTGAAGTAAAATGTGATGTACTGTATTGTATATTTTTGGGTTGGTAACACTAATAATTTAAAGGGTTAGGTGGTTTGTAATTAAATCCCGTTGGCTGGAGTAAATGGGACAATTGCAGTACATATCTTTTTTTTTATAAGTACAAAAGTGAGGAAAAGAGGTCGGATGCAGCCTAGCTGTTCTCCTTATTCTGTGTACAATTTTTTTTTCATTCCATGCGTTAAGCAGAACCAGGAGGCAGGAGTGTAGCGTAGAGCAGGGGAAGGTCCAAAACCGAAGCCCATTCTGCTCACACTACCTGCGCCGAACAGACTTTCCATGTTTTTAAAAGAATTGATGTTTCAAACCTGAACAAAAAATAAAGTAATAACAGCCTTGTAGGTATTAATATATAATTATATATTAATATTAATAACTATGATCATGACTAAGCCTCTGAATTTTTATTTTATGTCATAAAACTGTACAGCACCCCAAGCCTGTAAAACTGAACCGTGCTGATATTACAACTGTCAAGCTATAGATGAATTGCAAATCATTTAAATGAGAACTTGACAATTACATCGACACTCCAAAGCTGGACCACTGTATGTCTCATTCAGCACAGATGGGTCGTGCCACAGTACAAGAATGTGAGACAATATGCCTGTCTTGTCCTTTTTTGGTACCGTAATTTTAAATGGATTGGGCTTTCATTTTGGTACGTTCATAGTTTAATTCACTCATGGTTATAGTAAAGCATAAGCACAGTTTAAAGTTTTAAACTTGTTTCATTGATGTCTCAAACTGTGTGTATTTTTACATTTGGTTTAAATCTGCTTTTAAAGGTGTGACAGGCTTACAAAAATAAGTCTTCAAGACTTAAAACTATAAATTGGTCATCTGGTTTGACAGGAAAAGTTTTGCTAGGAAATATTTTGGTGTTCACCAATGATAAAAATGTTGTTCTTATTTAAATAAGAACAATGATAAAAATTTTGTTCTTATTTAAATAATTAAAATGTAGCTCATTTTAAACCACTGAATTAATCAGTTGTAACATTGTATGACAATCATTGCTTTTCATTTAGATTTGACTGAGACGAGTCTTGAATTAATAGTTGTGGAGGTTCTTCATAAAGTTACGTAAAAATGGTCCATGAGAGGTTGGATTAAAAGGGGGAACTGATGGTATTTTCTATGGCTGTCTAGATGTTGAGAGGCTGAAATCAAAACAGAGACTGTTATTTACAGATTTCAACCAAATCTGTAAACCCTGGTAGAACGTGGGTACTGAGCTACTTGTACAACTGAAACTAAATTTACCTTAATCACGTGCATTTAGCCCTCTCACCAACTGTGTTATAGGACTAGTATTAAATCACAGCTGTAAATTGTGGCTACATGACAAATTAAGACATATTCTTGTGGTTGTTACATAAAGCTGCAGAGCAAATGTTGAGCAGGCGTTTAATAAAGAATGATTTTTATACGTTTGTATGTAACATATCAAATACTTTTTTTAATCATCAATGTAACTAATTACACACAACGCCGTTTAACAGGAAAAAAACTTTTAATTAATCCACTAAAATGAAGGAAACAACTTTTAAAAATACATTTACAATATTTAAACATCAATTTCACAATAAAATACACTTGAGATTACATTATTTTTGTACGTGTATAACAATCAGGATCATTATAATATACATTTATAACATCAGAGAAAGTTCATTGACGATCTGGTCTGCGGTGGGTCTGATGCTGGGCTCCCCGGCCCAACACCGGCTGATCAGATTCTGACATGCCTGTCCGACGGGTGTCTGTATAAAAACGTCCCTGGTGAGGGCAGGGCGCAGATTATAGGCCACAACAGCGTACAATATATACTGTCGGTCTCCATCATACGGCGGCTCTCGGGTGAGGAGCTGCCACATCGTGATACCCAAGGAATAAACGTCCACGTGTGGAGAAACGTCCTCCCCTTTCAGCAGCTCGGGCGCGCGATGCGTGAACGTACCACCGATTTCATTCAAATGCGTCGCGGTGTCGCTTTCCCTCGTTATCTTAAAAGAACATCCAAAGTCTGCAAGCTTACAAACGCCCTCCTCCGATACCAAAACATTAGCAGGTTTTACATCCAGATGGACTATTCCGTGCGCGTGCAGGTGCTGGAGCGCGCAAGCAATGTCTGATGAATACTTAATACACGTGTGCATAGACAATTGATCTGTGGATTCGTATATGACCTGTTGCAAGTTTAGGGTGCCTGCGAACTCCATTATAATCGTTCCGATGTTGTCTTTAGTGTTTAGATGTGCCGGGATGCAAGTGGTGGCGGCGATCACGCGTACAATGTTTTTATGCTGCAGGTGAGTCGCGTTGAGTTCCGCCCAGAAACTTTGCCTTGATGCCAATATGTTCTTCACGCATCTCACTTTCTTTACAGCGACCGTCTCACCAAAATATTTGCTTTTGAACACCCTACCAAATCCACCGCTTCCGATGGGCTCCAGAGTCTGGAGCTCTCGCCAGTGGATCACTGAGGACCAGAGTCTGTGGACAATCTTACCGTGAAACGTGCTTGTGGGGACACGCAAGGTAGATCCACTTGCAGTTTTGGTGAGTGGACTGCTGCATGCGCCAAACTCGAGCCCGAAATCCTTTGGCAGTAGTCGGGTAATAGGGATTGGGGACGGCATAGTTCATGGTACCCTGGACTTAAAGATCGCTCACCTGCTTTGCTTCGCGTGGCGGAGTTCACGTGATCATTTTATGCACGACTGTCATATGACCTGATGGACTAAATCAGGGGGCTAAATTTGTATGTTCTGTATGAAACCCTGTTCTCATTATGTAGGCGGTAATTTGGTTTAGATATAAATAAAACAGCGGTTAAAAGTGGTAACCACGTGCTGATTTGTAAAGTCGTAATGAGTTTTTCACTTTATAGCATACTTTCGGCAATTTCTATTTATTTTTTAAATCTATCTCTGCTATGTGGGTAGATGCTGACTCAACGATTAAAGCTGCAAATGCAACGTTCCCCATTAGATCCAAATACTCTGCAACATTTACATATCAAATCACGTGACTATCAAGAAAGCGCTTTAGGCCACTACCTGTAAGAAAAAGGTTCATGTTAAACAGCGTTCTAAAACTTATTATAGTATTTAAAGTAAGTCTAATAGGTATTATAATTAAAACAAATATGTATGATATATATGTCTTATAAGATATATATAAATATAATATATTTTAGACATTAGATAATATAAAACGCGCTCTTAAAACTCACCTGTTGTTAGTCCGTCGTCATGCCAACGAATCTTGGGGGCTTTCCCAACTGTGACGTAGGGGAATTTCCACCCACCAGATCAGACCGCTGTAGTTCACGAAGAGAAAAGCGAAACGAAAGGACGACGAACGAGTGATGTTTGTGTCACATCGCAATCGTTAGCGCACGAGCCTGAGTTTAAACTGATTTGTCCCTCAAGATCTTTTTCCTAAAAAAACAACTTCCGTTAACTTCTGTCGTCCAGAAACAGGCAAAGTACCCGGAAATGAGCCCGTAACTGGGATCTGGTTGCTGTAGAAGGATTTTTCAAGCGCTGCTATTCAACAAAATATTTATCTACGACTGCGGATAGAAACAAAGAGTCTTCTGTTCTTCCGTGTTGTTCATGCAATGAGAAACATGAGTATTCGGAACGGCACATCGCACAATGGAGGTTAGTTTACATTCTCATGTGTTTAGATCTGACGGCCCTGTTGTCATTTTGATTCAGCCTGTTTGGTGAATACTTTCTATAGTTAGACGTTAAGCAATGAAGTACATACGACATATTATTCTGTACGGTATGTCATGCAGTGTTGTTTTAATGACATTAAATATATTGTCGTAAGTTATTCTAATGGAGAACTGGGAGTTTCTTGTTCACGGACCTTTATCGAAGCATTAACAGAGGCCCGCGAAAGCTTTCTTGGTATTATCGCCTGAAACGTTATTGTTCAGTATGTTTATATATGTCAATAAATAAACATTTTCAGTTTCGTTTTCCGGTAACGCAAACAGTTTACCTCTTTTTTGTTTTTTTCTCTCCCTTTGTGCATCCCTGTGCAGCATTAAATCTAGGTGAGTTTATATGACGTCATCGCCTATTTTTCAGTTGACCTTAGTCGACCTGCACCTTAGTTGACATGTGCGTTATTTACGTTAAAGTTAATAGACAACTCTTGACTAGAACCGATGTTCATGACTGTATCAATACTGTCTTAGATATTATAGACGAATACCTTTTGGAGAAGTCTATTAAAGAGTCAGTGGCAGCTCCTTCAACATTACCTCTCCCTGGTCCTCCACCTCCACCTGCAGAACAGGATATCCATCCAGTTAATAAACCATCTAGGAGCAGGTGTAGTGCTCCAGTGTTGGTCTCCAGAGGAGCAGCACCACAGCCCGTGAGTCTTGATGCTGTTACACTACAATAACCAGTAAACTAATATATTAGTGGTGCTTTGACATGCTTTCAAAAAACCACAAATTGAATTTTGTGTTTAACTTGTCCCATACTTCTGCTATGGAAATAGATGGTCTAGGAAGGATCAGAGGCATATCTGGGATCAATATATCAAGGTTAACATAGAGATTTAGGAGTGATTTGTTTTAGGATTTACCTAGCAACCACCCCGGACACTCTACAAACACACTCAACACACAACCTCTCTGGAATACCTGGGGAGGTGCCACAAAAAGCACCACATTAAAATATAAACATAACATAAATATAAAATATAAATCTAGTTCTTATGCTTAGAAAACTGCTTTTAACGTGTTGTTTAAATTATGTAGGTGACTTATCTGTTGCATACCATAAAGTCAGGTCTGCATGACTTGAAGTTTTGCTCAGAGTAAACAATAGTATTGGTAGAGTTGTTGGTGTTAGCTTTAAACAAGACATGGCAGCAGTTTAGTGCAATAGCTTATCAAAAAAGTGCAATAGCCATCAAAACCCTGTAACACTTCAGTTTCAGCAGGCTTTTTCAATTTCAGAAACAGTTTATGAGACTGTAATCTGATGCCTGCTTTCGGTTAGTGCTTCTCCCCCCTATACAAAAGACAGAGACAGATACCCTCCTCTCTCCGCTTCTTGCTTTCTTATTGGTTAACCAGCACTGTGAACTTCCTGTTTCTTTACCATGCTCCTTCTGACTCTTCTTAGCGACTCTTTGTGTAAGTGATCTGACTACTTTCTTAGGCATGTCAAAACATGGCCTTTTGTTACTATTTTTTCCCAAATTTCAGCATTCGTATATTTCTATTGCACAATTGTGTTTCTTCGACGCTAAAGACAAACAGTATGACTCAAACAAGCCGTTAATCAGCCTCCTTTTTTTCTTCGTTTTGTCTTTTTCACTAACTCACTTTCTCTGTCCCTCTTGCTGACTTTTTTTAACGTTTTTCTTTATTTCTGGTTGAATTATTTTATCATAGGTGAGTTTTGTGGCGGTATCAGTTAAGCACCACAGGATATCATTGATCAGGCATGTTCTTTGTGTGTCGTTGGCTGAGTTTGACATGTGTTTTGTATTAGGTAGAATGGAGATTCAATAGAGATTGTGACTAGGTTATTTGTTTGTCTTTTTCCACTAATGGTTTCAAATATTGGAAAGTCCAACGAGAAACAGTTGATGCTGTAATTATAATATGTGAAACCCTTTGTGTAGCTTTGTGAGTCATTGTGGGTGGGTTTGAAACACGTAATTTAAACACTGGCAGATAATTACCAGTTATTGTCATTAAAATTTGGAATAAAGCATAAAGTAAACACTGTTGGCGGAATTCGTTTGTTTAAATATTTTGTCTGTTGCTCATTTATTTGGTTGATTTGCTCATTTATTTGCTTTCTGGAAATCCAGCGTTGTTCTAACTTGCTTTATTAGTGGTGCTTGCTAAGACATAAGTAGGCGAAAACGAGAAAGTCCATAGAATTACATTGTAGTCGGTCACGCCATATCTAGAGAGATTTCATCAAGACTTGTAAGTTTGCTCTTTTGACTTTAGTAAGCGACCACATAACAACACCCTGGAAACCACACAGAACAACCTAGCATTGTGGAAGAGACCTAAAAGGGCGTTTTCAGAAGAAAACTTCTTAACCATTAGTTTGTATCTCTCGTTTTACAGCGTGTGTACAACTTTAACCAGATTCCGTCCTCTCACACTGATGCTATGGCGCCAATGCATGCCATACGAGGTCACAAAGTGGTGTCTCACCGGCGTGGACAGGGATCTTCAGCGCGCCAGTGTCTTCCTCCTCTGCAGACCGGTACAGAACATCTGGAGCGCTTTCTGGAAAAGCCTGAGCTGGTGGTGGTGGAGCAGCCGAAGGAACGTGGAATGCGATTTCGCTACGAGTGTGAAGGACGATCGGCAGGCAGCATCCTCGGAGCCTCCAGCACTGATGCCAGCAAGACCTTGCCTGCCATTGAAGTGAGTCATAAACGCTTGGAATGATTTGTGCTTTTGAATTGATGTTAGTGTGATCACATCTGGCCATAGGCTCTTGTCAACAACCTTTTATTTCATGACCTACATAACATCAGGTGAACAATTGTTTTTTCGTGATTTAACCGTTCAGAAATGCTCTCCTCAGTTCAGCCTTCTAAAGCTATGATTTTTTTCCATTCACAAAAATACCAAACTGATTTGGTCTCCTTATTTGATTCAGTGGGTGTGTCCGGAATGCACCAACTGTCCCAAGTCAGTGGGGTTCCCCATTATGGTTTGTGGCTACTGTATGTGAAACCGTGTTAAACGTTTTTTATCTAAAAAAATAATGTTTCCTGGAGAGATGTGTTAAGTGTGGACTTGGCAGAGGGGATTACCTTTAAGCACACAAGCACACAAGTAAACAAGTAAACAAGTTTACAGCCATTGTCGGCACTGATAAATGTCTATATGTGGGTACTTTCACATATTGCAAAAAATGTTACAAAAGCAAAAGCGAAAGTGTGTTCCATCTCATTTAGATCCAAGGCCCCATTGACAACATCAAGAAAGTGACGGTCACTGTGTCTCTTGTGACCAAGGACATCCCTTACCGCCCACATCCACACTGCTTGGTTGGGAAAGATTGTTCAGATGGGATCTGTGTCATCCACATTACTCCCCATAGCAGTCGCAGACACAGGTATCTTCTTTGGTTCATGTCTGCCTGATTTAGATTACGTGGTCAGCAACATCTGTTGTAAGTATCGCCAAGCGATATTCCCTTCTTTAAGCATGTTGGTGTTTTCCAGTTTCGCAAATTTGGGCATCCAGTGTGTGCGAAGGAAGGAACTCGATGCATCGCTCAAGAAGAGGAGGAATATGAACATTGATCCTTTTAATAGTGAGTAGTGGAGTGTGTCCAATCTCACAATATGTTTGGATTTCAGCATAGCGAGATATGGAAGGCTGATGTTGAAGTGTTTGTTATATGTGTTTGTGTGGCTCTCCCGCAGCGGGCCATTCTAAGAGCATTGAAGATATGGACATGAATGTGGTGCGACTGTGCTTCCAGTGTGAACTGGAGCGAAAGGATGGGGACAGGATCCAACTTGCCCCTGTGGTGACCAATCCCATATATGACAAGAGTAAGAGCAGGAAACATACTCTACACAAGTGTGCAAATGCACCTGTACATTACACAACACATTGTACGTTTGTTACACTTTAGGCATGCGTTATTTACTTACTGTGCATACCGTGCTGTAACAGTATAATGTACCATTGCGCTGAATGTGTTATTATTCAGGTAGCTAGGTAGGTTTAATGAACGAATTAACATGAATGCCTGCAATAGCGCCACCTGTTGTAGCGCTAAGACACTGACACATTTCAGAATGCAACACTGTGTGAAATTAGTCTTGTGTAGGTAGAGGCATTTGCATACATGAGCACAATACATTTAAGGATTTGATGTTTTTTTATTATTTATGTCTCCTTGAAACAAGTCAATGATGCTGAGCTTATAGTTTTCTGTCAGGTGATGTTGTCATTGTTTGTGTTTGTCTGTTTAGAGGCAACCACAACAGCAGAACTGAAAATCAATCGACTTAATGTCATCAGAGGCCCCTGCACAGGAAAAACTGAGATTTATATGCTCTGTGACAAAGTGCAAAAGGGTAAATGCACATGAAAACACGATGTTTAATTCTTCAAAAACATTTTATCTGTGTGTGTGTTCCTTGGAAACCCACAACCTTTGCACTAGTAACGCAATGTTTTACCAATAGAGCTACAGGAACACTGAACTAAAACTGTGACTACTAGTTACTACAGAAACACAGTTATATCTCACTGAAAATTTAATGCCATTTTGCCAAATGGCAATGTACTATAAGAGGTAATTTCTGCACCTTGTTTCACACAGATGACATTGAGATAATCTTCAGCTTTGAGGACTGGGAGGCCAAGGCTGAGTTTGCTCAGACAGATGTTCACAGACAGATTGCCATCGTCTTCAAGTCCCCACCCTTTCGGGAGCAAAACATATCTGAAGAGGTTGAGGTCAATGTGTGTCTACGCCGAATGTCTGATCGGATGGACAGCGAGGCGGTCAAATTTACCTATGTTCCAGACAATGCAGGTAATCTATCTGACAATATATATGTATATATATATATATATATGTATGTATTTTTAAGATACTTTCATTTAGAAGTGGTAGCAGGCCATTTAAAATAGTAAGTGAATCCAATACGCCTCCAATAACCAGAAATGAATCAGCACTTTTGCAAGCTATGAAATACTTCAAAGGGTGTGCCACAGGCAGCATTATGACAGCTGAAAATGAAAGTATGTAGGAGAAAACATTTAAATCAGAAGACAGACAATTCAGTTATTAGTATTTCTCTAACTGTACCATTTTGACCAGTGCTAATATGTGAGCGCTTGCCACTGTTACCAGTTTCTACAAATGGTGACACCAACATCTGATTTGGAGGCAACAATTAGAGAGCCAAAGGTCTGAGGGCTTTACATTAAAACATTAAATAACAGAAACCAATAATTAAGGATGTACTATACTGTATTGCACCAATAACTGCAAATACCGATATTGCGTAATTCCACCAATTAATATTGACATTTGGCCCTTCAAACAAAGCTGTTTCATCACACTGTTTTGTTTTATGCTTCCTATACGAACAGAAAGAAAGAAATGGCCAACTTTATAGTCGTGCCAGTCCTACCTAACAACATTTACTACTGGAGCCCTTTTATTACATGTTTCTGTCACCCTTCCAAGTTGAAGCTGATTTTGTTTCACTCTGTGTTCTGCAGATCCATATGGAGTGAACCGCAAAAGGAAAATGAAATCAGACATTCGGTTCAGCGAGCCATGCAGTGTTCCTCAAGGTAGCAAGACCTCAAGGTCTTAAAGAACACAAAGACAGTCTTTTAAACTGTTAACAATGTCCATTAATGTGTTATTCTCTTTGTTCCATCAGGTCAAGACCTCATCGCGAGTGAGCCTAACACGTCTCAGCCATTTGACCTTATCTACACTCTTCCCGAGTGTAACGCTCCGAACGTTCCAATGGCAATCCCTGCCCAGGACGGAGACGTCCACCTGCCACCCCAAGGCATGGAGGGAATTCACTATAATGAGGATTTTAAACAAGAAGAGAGTTGCGTTAGTCTGGATCCAGACACTCTGGAAACCATCTTCCACAGCATTAGCCAGTGCTTAGGAACGCAAAGTCAAGACCTGACTCAGTTTCTTTTAAACCCTGAATTCAACATCGCCGACAATGCAGATGTAAATTCAAACTTGGCAGTCAACCAACCTATGATGAACATGGCTTCTATAAATGATGCACACTTCAGTCAGATGGTGAGCGAGAACCAGCTGTGTCCGACAGACCTGGATAACATCGAAGGCCTCTTATGTCCTGTGAAAAGTGAGAATGAACTGGACCTTTGAACGGCCCTGTGGACGCTTGTGTCTTAATTATTGGAATTTTGGATGGATAGACGCTGCTTGACTATATACCCATTCTGGACCAGAAAATGATGGACTAAGGCAGTTAGTTGTTGATTGCCTAGCAGTTTGTTCGGTATGTCAGTGTGCATATTCATTAGGTAAATCATGTCTTTTAAAATAAACATGGAAAACTGAGGCTGGTGAAGGCCAACAGAATGAAGCCTGTGTTTTCATGTAAACATTGACAAAAGGGAGCATGAGATGCTGCTCAGCTACTTTTAATGTGCCAGTTATAAAATCGTGTCTGTCTTTGATAATTTATTGTTTGGCTTTCAGAGTATAAACCAATAGGTAGAAGATGGTCCCACACCCAAGTTCAATAACATGTCCTTTGTAACATATTAATTGTTTTTGGTTAATATTTCTGAACAGTTCATGCAAAAAAGTTATTTCAATAAGCAGCATTAAAAAGACAAAATAACACAAATAGCATAATTTCTTTATTCTAGCAGTTGGATTTATTTTTGTAATTCATATGACCCTGATACCCCGTTTCAACCAAACAATAATCAAATTATAAATTTTTATAATTTGGTATTATCAAATACTAAAACATGACTTAATAAAATTAATGTTATTGTCTGAAATAGAAGTTTTATATTGCATGTAAACACAATTAATGAAGTTGACACCGCAATGGGCTTTGTGAGCTTATGATGCATCTAGTGGCCCTTCCCTATTCAACCTTGTGATACAGATTGTTGTGGGTTCAAGTAATGACCTCCAGCAACTGCTGTCAATGTGAATAGACCTTTTCATATCAAATGTGAATTTGATTTCCATTTATGCCTTCATTGCAGACAGATGCATCGGACCTGGTTAAGACACAATGTGAAGTTAAGCAGGAAACTAAACCTGGAGGAATACAGTGAAAATGCAGCATGTGGTCACTGGCATACACATTTTAGTGCTTTTGTCTGTTGTATCTGTACATTTTAATATACATCAATGTTTTGAAGGAAGTTGGATTCGTTATAGCTGTAACGTTATTATAATGTTGTAATGATTGGCAGGCATTTTGTCCATGTATACATGTCTACAATACTGCGGTGATTTATGTGTAAAAATGTCTGAAATCTGCTAGTTGCCAGAAAATTAGTGTCACCTTTTTGCATCCGAATATTTTGTGTGTAACTGTTAATATTAAACTGATGTGCTTTGAAAAAAGAAGAGTTTGAGTGTTTTTGCTCATTAATAGTAATCATTAATAATTATCATTAATAGCTGCCTAATAAATATTGTCTCTCGTTTCGATATTGTCTTTTCGTCTCTCGTATGGCTAAAGTCTAACCATAACTTCCTCACTACAATAAGGTAAAACCTGTTTATCTGCTTGCCCTTTATTTCTTGCCACTACCATCCCCAGATGCAATGTAATACAGAGAAGTTGTGCGATTTCCTCATTCACGAGAGCTATTGTTATGCTTAGCTGCATTTCCCTAGTACTATTTTTAGTTAGTTCAGAGGAATGCATGTGCTTACTTGACTCATTTGACACAATCTTTGACTATGCAAAGCTCCAGTGTTTCACCAGACACTGATTTTTCTTTTTCTTCTGAATTCACCATTTTTTAAATTTCATCCGGTTTATTTGAACTTCGACCCAGTGTCAGGATGTCAAGTGAATTTTATTTTTTCCTGTGAGATTTTCCGCACCCCATTTCACATGGTTTATTGACCTTTAACTACACTAACAGACACATATTGCAGGTCAAGTCCTGTAACTGTTTCCACTGGCATCAAAACTTCATTTCATCATTATTTTAAAATTTGTTTTTTTGTTTACAAACTGAATGCTATGCTGAATGTTTAGAATGTAGTACTATGTAGTACTAACAATGCTTTTCTTTGCAGTATATACTGCACATTATCTGCACACTGTTTCTAAAACAAACTTGTACAACAACACCATAATATGCAATGACAACTATTTGAATAGTAATATCCTTTATAGTTGTGTTGACTGCAGAAAGTGTTGAAGTTGCACAGACAGGGAAAATCTGCCTATACTGTAGGAGTAGTATCTTTATTTTTTCACAAAGGCATATTGCAATGTGATTGGCAAATTTCTATCTCTGGTTAAATGTATTACGTAAAAATCCTTTATTTACAGAGCATATGCATGGAGTTTTTTGCAGATGTTAATAACAAAATAAATACATTGTGTATAGTCCAACTTCAGTACAGTTCAATGAGAAACATGGAATAAGTCTTCACTTTTTCTCCACAATCTGAGGCTCAGACAGCTTCTTAATGGCAAGCTCTTTGACAAGCTTCTCCACCAAACTCTTGTAGAGCGGCTCTGGATCCTGAGAAACAGAAATGTCATTCAGACATTTAAGACTTTAAACAAGCATGTGCAATAACTGTCCAACATAGTTCAATTCATTACCTTCTTTTCCAATAGTCTTTGTTTCTCCACTGCCTCTTCAAGACTCAAACCCACCCATTCAGCCTCCTCCTCTGGGATCTCAAACTGCTGCTTCCAAGAACAGGAATATGATGCAACATGATGAAGTTGAATCAACATCAACAGGTCTCATAAACTCAACTCACCTTGTAACAGTTGTAGATCTTCTCCCTGCGAGACGGATCATCAGGATAAAGGTCTGTGTCTTTCCGTGCCAGGCGTAAAAGCATTGCACGTTTTAGATCCATTCCAAATTTGGAGTTCAAATCTTGCTTGGGAGTCTGATTATGAAACAGATACAACCAAACCATGCTGTTAACTTTAGTGAATTTGATGGTTTTTTAAATCTGGTGTACAGATTGTGTATCCACTCAATGAGACTTAACTTGAATTTTAACTAAACGTTTTAAGGGGATGAAAAAATCAGACTAACAAAAGCCCTTTGTTCTATTCTTGACTTTTTAAGTTTAGCAAACAATTCATAAATAAAATTCAAAACATACCAATTGCAAGAGACTTGTGAGGACCTCTCACCTTAAGAATGTAGAAGTCAAAGCCAAAAGCTGCATCAATAAGGTCCAGTGTGCGAGTTGTCACTGTTACATTGAACTTTTGGTCAAGGATCTCACTGTACAGCTCTCTGTTAAACAGCTGTGGCTTCCAGGTTTTGCGCAGTCTTGTAGACAACTGCAAACAAATGCTTCATAGTCAAGTTGATAATAAAAAATTCAAATACACAATCTGCTACGGGGTAAGCAGTCACATTCAGTAACACTGATTTATTTATTATTCCCATAAAACAACCCAAATGGAATATTACTCTTTGATTAGATAAATGTTAAGGTAGCTTACCTTGTCATTTTTGGCATATCTAAAGCCAGATATCCAGCCTTCTCCACCCCAGAGCCCATCCTGTGATTCTGGTGGATAATAAACTGGAATGGGCACATCCTGCACTCGCTCACGATGGCCTGTTTTAGGACTGACTCTGTATTTAACACCCAGAGGTTTCCAGTGTACAGGAGCTGGGGTTGTGTCCTGCAGAGACCGGAGGTAGTGCTGCGGCAGACGGGCATAGATGCCTTTCTGCAGCTTCAGAGCCTCCCAGATTTTTGGTGAATACTTATGTAAAGGCATTTTGCTCAAATTGAGAGACGGAACCTTAGAAGAAGGAACAGAGTGAGAACATGCCATACAATGTATAAAAAAGTAGTATTGACTACAAAAACGTACTGAACATCACTGTTATAGACCCAAACAAAGATTTTGAGTCAGATTGTATTAAACAGCCTGCTATACTTGTACACATTAAAACAACTATGAAACTCAAAACAATTTAGATAACAGTGAAAAAGATAAAACTGTGAACAATGTATGTAATTTATGAATTCAGATCAAATATATTTAAACACAAGACAATTTGCACTTACAAACATGCCTCAGAAAATTTCAGCCATTCGACTAAAATCTACCTTAATTAGTGTGATGTTAATCTGTTCACCTGTTACCCCATACGACAACTTAAATAAAAAAAATTGGATTTTTAGTTGAACTGTAACTGGTCAAGCTGAACTGTAACTGGTCAAGCTGAACTGTAGCCAATCAGCTACAGCCTAAAACGCAAATAAAAAATCCATAAACAATAAAGATAAATTATGGAAATAGCTTAACACTCTTACCAGTAAATGACGCGACCGATAAACGTTTATTTTAAATTTACATTATCAATATTAGCCTGCTAACCCTCATAGCCAGCACACGCTGTAATGCTAACCAAGGGCACGTTACGTCATTTCCGATGACAGAAACTTGGTAAGCTCTGTGATTGGTTTAATGCAGCGTTTAGTACGCTGATTGGCTGGTTGTTTGTTTGATTATCCGGGGTTAACCCTGGCGTTCTAAGCTTCTCGTTGGGGTATAAAATGATAAAATATTATATAAAATTGCTTTTTTAAAATAACAGATTCGTAAATATTAAAATAAAAATCACTACTGCTGAAATTCACACTAACAGACTTACGCCCGAAAGGTGGAATTGAACCACTCTGCCGCTAGGCAGCTACAGGTTTGAAGCCTGCACCCCGGACCACCGAGGTTCATCCGGGCACTTTACTCAGTATCTAGCACGACATTATAAACCTCCGTGTTTCGACATATGTTACAACTACGGTGAGTTTCATTTGTGAAAGTGTATCTACCAGCACCTTTTTACTTTTTATGTATCTACCATAACATTTATTTACGAATTATTTCGACAGTATGGATTTGGGAGTATAAAATATGAGAAAATTCAGAAGTAAACCACAGTGTGGCCTCATATGCAAATTATTGTCTGGTCATTGGTTCAAATTTGGGCGGGTTTTACGCCTCCTGTTCCATATTGTAATCGAACTATTTTCTGAATCAGTAAAACGTTTTAAAAACATTACATACAACCCCATTCTTAGCGAGTTAAAACCATATAAGGTATTCGAGTAGCTGCGTATGTTTTTAATTGTATTTTGTCTTAGATATGAAAAGGGATACAATTATAACATTTAAGTATTATCATAAGTAATACATATATTTATTGTGTCTGTCATTTGTAGAAGTGTTTCTATTTCCATCAAATAGATGTGCAGCTGAAAGAACTAGCTTAATACCATATATCAACTTATATGACTATATTAATTTATATGACTTGTATTATAAATTTGTCTGATTTTTTCTTTCAAACTCTTCTTTATTTGACCATGACCTTAACCAGGTTACCAAGCCACATAATCCTAAAAAGCATTTCATATCTTAAGTTCTGATTTTATATTACTAATTATAAAATGTATTAATAATGTTTTTATTATTGTATCTTTGGTATTAAGAAGAAGAAACGTTTATTGTACATAAGGGTCCTAAGGATCATGCATGCCTTGTCTATTCTCACATTATGCCTTGTCATGTGACAGGTTTGTTAAAGGGTGTTGTACAAAAAGGTTTTGGATCAAGATTTTATTTTTAAGAAGAAATTAAAAACACAAACATTGGTCTCGTTTAAAGTATTTTATTTTGCCAGTTAATAAATAATGCAACTTAAAAACAAAAGAACCTCAAGGAAATCATATATAAGACAGCAGTACACATGGTTCACTCTGACTGCCTGAGCAGTATCTGTTCAACCTTTTTTCTAGATCCTAGGTCTTCACTGGACAGTGGCAAACTTCAGACAGTATTCTTGAAGCTGTTGGCTCCAGGTAAGAAGTCTTGAAAGCAGACAAATGTAGATCACTCTCTCTAAATTACATTACATTTTACTTGTCAAAAAAGCAGTGTCACGTTACCGGCCATTCAATTGCATGTTTTCCCATTGTAATGTACGGATTAATGTGATATCTGGGAATTCTGTAAAATTATAGTGTGTGTGATTGCAGATTTTTACTTATGTCTCATACAAATACTGATAATTGTTCACTCTATAAATATAAATACTGATTAGAAATGTAATTGCAACTTATCTGGCTAAAGTAACAACAATTCTGAACGAAGTAATTAAAGATATTAAAACACATAAAGAATTGTGCTGACACAAAGTTTAAATAATGAGTAGCAATTCTGCAATGAACAAAACTGATATCAAAACCAAGACGGAAGACAGGAGATGGGGTAAAGAGAAAACACTCCTTTTTGTTATATAATAAAGTAGAGTGAGACAGTCAGTGTTATTAAATCACAAGACACAGTATTACTACAGTATTAGTAGTGACAGTATTCGATTTATAAAAATCCATTTTTTATGTAATGTGATTCATAATAAATTACAACCTCAATACACCATGGGACAGTTTTAGTGCGATACAATATAAACTACAAAATAATGTGTTTATATGCATATGCATTCAGTTTATTGGAGAAAACTGCATCAACAGATTTAAAATTCGTCTTTGATATACTATCCCGATCACTTATTGCATCATATCACTGAATATTGTGCACACAGACTACAGTTACTGCAACAATTTATGTGCATCAAAGAACACACATTAGAAATTGTGTGAACACAAAGGTATAATTCATAATTTAACTTTTCCTGTTAAAGGTAATTCGCACAAATTCAAACAAAATGTATTCAGTTTCATCTCCTTTCACTTCAATGAATTGAAACCATTTTTTTTGAGACTACATTGCATTTGACATCATCCAAAAAAAACAAAAACACACAAATTGGCTCCAGAATACCACAACCACACACAAATATCCATTGTGATCAATCTGGAAATTATAGTGCCTGTCTTATTGAAATTATAATTACTTACAGAAATTAATACAGGAAAACTAGAAAACATACAGCTCGCGGTAACATTGATTTTAAATTTCAAAAATTAAAATGCATAAACATAACAGGATTTTGGCAGCACCCTGTGTAAAAGGCTCCTAAGCGTGCACACACACACACGCGTACGCGCGCACACGGTCTCTCTACACACACACAAACATGCTTAAGTTATAAATAAATAAAGTGGACAATCAAATAACACAATGTTCTCAAATACTGTTGTACATGTGGGTCTCATAAAGAAAGTTTCAGCACTACATCAATGGAAATCTTTCCACTGTTTCAAATTACCCGCATGAAATAAAACAGATAGGTAATGAGTTAACGTCATTAAAAACAGCTTTAGGATTAAATAAACAAACTTGACAGAAAATGCCTTAGTGGAGATGGATCGCTTTTCTGCAGATATTTTGAAATATTAGTGGTGCATATTTTATTGAGAGGTTGTGATGTTACCCTCAAAAAGTGTTTGTCTATATTTAGTTTGAAAGTTTCCAGTTTGATATGAATATACAATCAAACCTACAGCATCAACATTTTTTATTACACATTAAAAGACTGTGATATACAGGGTGTAACAAATTGGTTGAAGTTATGCAATATCTAATAATGCCTTTGGTCATTCTCATTTTATATCAAACCCACTGATCAGAGACTGCCAATATTTTAAATAAGCCTGAAAAGAGCTAACAGTTTTCTGTACTTATTAATTATCATGATACATATCTGAAACACTGCATTTGATTATAAGAAACCATTGATCAATGTTTACTGAATAACTGCTTTTATTCAAATGGGATGAGACACTAACTGGTGTTGAGACAGTATCAAGTCATTTAATAGCAAAGTAATCAAAAAAAGTCATACTAGGTTCCACCAAGCTGTTTACGATTGTGCCAAAGTCAAAAGGCTTCAGTAATGTGGCGTTAATTAATAGATTCTTTAATGGCAATGAATTACCGCCTGCACCGATTCACTGAAACCGGGTTAAAGAGAAAACATGTTGTTACCCACATTATTTTTAGATCAGCACTCCTGTGCTTTGCTTTGGTGATATGCAATTAGCAAGGGCCAGAACCACGTACTACTAAAATAACTCTCCTGTCCTACTTTACCTGAGGTTGGAGCAATGCTTGCTGTACTCAGACGCCTGTAACTGTGCTTAAGAGGTTGACCATGCTCAACAGCTATAGGGTGAACAGAATAAATCAGATTTGTCTCAAAAAATTCATAAACAGACTTATTTTATGGTGGGGCCTTCTCTGCCCCAGTGCCCTACAAAGAGCAGACGACACATTAGGGGACCTTAATATGGGGAAGGCCCCATTACTGAGCCCCAGATAATATTACAGGTTACCCAAAAAACACCCCTCCCCCCCTCCCGAAAATGACTCTGGAAATCAGTCAGCATCTCAGTTACAATCTGAGACTGGTAACGGAAAGCGCTGCCCATCTCCGTCAGCCTCTGGATGAAAGCAAACAAACATAAACAAACTATTACACTGAACTTATTGGCTTGGTGTACACCGGTAATTCACGTAATAAACACCTGGGAAAACATATCTGAAACCACTAAACCACCCTGATTTCTGGAAGCCATTTTGTTTGGATGCCAGGATGTCTTGCAGTGAACTCTCTGCCTTTAATACTTGCATCAATAAAGGTTACGCCTGGACAAACTTGTGGTCTAAACCGCGATTAAACCTTACAGGTCTTCTTATAGCTTAAGGATAGGTTTAGAAATGTATGCTTGGTAGCCGGCATCTGATTTCTCAACTGTGTCTAGAAGTCATCACTTTGATGAAATTAAAACCCTAAGATGAGAAAAAACAACCCAAAGGTAACACAAAACAAAGCCATGCTGACGAACAATAGCAGAGATGGTGAAAAGTGCTAATGCTGGTCCTACATCCCAGGCCATGCTCCCCGGAGACTCCCCAGGTGACAGTAGCACGTGTGACGGTTCTCGGCCAGGCTGTGCGCTGAGGATGGGCAGATGGGGTTAAGTCTATATGGAGGATTTGGGAAAGGAAAAACACTTCAGCACGGCACACACAAACAAGTCTTCAGATGAATGTGACATTCCCACTGACCGCATGCTGCTGGAGACCCGCACAAATAAAGGCAGACCATCCACCATGCACACTGACTACTCAATGGCAAAATATAATCCTTTTTGTCTTTTATCCTATTTTTTTAATCTCCTATCCTCATCCTCTGGGTCTTCACTGTAAGGTAAGGCAGAGATTTATTTTTTTGTTAATTAACTTTTCCGATGTGACAGTCAAGCTTATCACTAGGCAGGAAAACCAGCAGCCCAAGCAATATCTTTAAGACATCTCAATCCCTCCCCTGCTGCTGGTCCTAGAAAGGTACGTCATCCCCGGAACAGTGGCGGATCATCTCCAGAGTCGCTTTCCCGCTACGCCATGTAGATGAAGGTGTTAATGTCCGTCTCATCTCTCTTGATGTACTTGTGCTCAATGAGCCACTCGATCTGTTCTTTGATCATCTTTTTCTGAGGAAGAAACATGTTCTTCAGGATCTCCACCAGCTCGGTCTGCAGCTGGGCGTTTGTGATCTTCTTACGCATTTTCATGATTTGAATAATGGCCTCCTGAAAAATGTCACAATTTAAGGTCAGAATACAGACGTCGGCAGCAACAATATCGCTGTTGCATTATTTCTGAGGTTTCATACCTGTGTTCTTAATATTCTAAGCTGGACGATGCCTTCGTTCTCTTCTTCTCTCATTCGCTCGGTCGTCAGCTGCAGTCGACCAATCAGGTTTATCTTCCCCCTCTTCTGCACCTTGGAGTTTTTTCTGAGGAAAAATGGTTAAAAATCTGACATCTAACAGCAGTTTCTATTAAATTAAAGAAAAGTTTTGGTAATTCAGAAAAGATAGGAGAGGACAGCAGGAGAGGAGATATTCTTACATCAGGGAGAATTCCTGGTTTACAAAAAACAATGTACTGTCTGTGAAGTCTTTGGGAGAGCTCACTTGAGGTTCATATAACAGCACTTGGCGCTTGAGCTTTGGGAAGGCAACAAGAGACTGTAGAAAAATGGATGAATAACAATTCAGTTCTTCAACAATTCTAATGCAGCATCATAAATATATTGCCACAGTTCTCACAGACTTAGGCTGTCTCAGTTTTTCTGTCTATACCGATGACTGTAAGATCAGATCTCTCTGGGCCACACCATCAGTTGTAGGACTCATACAAAACTCTCACATGTCTGTTACAGTTAATAGCAAACATTTGGAAATCTGTATTCATATTACCTACTAGCACGCCACTGCAAAACATATTAGACAGCTTATACACTATTTTTCTTTTTGGTGAAGCGTCTAATGTGACTTTTGCACAGTACCGTACCTGGGCTAAAAGATGCTACAAAAGTGTAGAGATAGCCTAGCCATGATCTTACCCAGAGAGTTCGCCTCAGTTCAGCATCAGGCAGCTCAGTGGCAAGTTTCAGATTCTCAAAGCTGATCTTCTCTCGGGGTCTTTGGTTCCAAGCAAAAAGTACAGCCAACTGAAAAGTCGTGACCTCCAGGTCATACTGCCCCACTTCATTCTTGAAAGTGATCTAGCAGAGGAGACAGTGTAACCAATGACCTTTAAGCATTACAAATAAGAAATAGCCAAACAAAAAATAAATAACACACAATGCCATTGGACATGAGGTGGTGCCAGTGGAGCTTGCGGCCACTGTGGTTCTTCTTATAGAAGTCTTCCACCTCAGGGATGAGGTCTTCCAGCTCAGTAGGCAAAGACACAAACACCTTCTCCGAGGTACGTGACCACGCTCCAGCGTTCAAGATCTTTATGTTCACAGAGTCCGCTGGGTCACACATAGAAACAAATCTTAGTAACAACCCTCTATATACCAAACACACTTCACATGATAGAACTTAACTGAAAAACAGATATAACGTCTGTTTGACCAGTGCCACAACTATATAAACATACAGACAGACCAAACAATGGTTGTAGGTCACCTGGTAAAGCCAGCTTGTTGTGTTTGTGCATCTCCTTGAAAACCTGGTTAAGATCTTCTGACACTTTGATGTCCTGGAACATTCTAGCCAGCTTATTCACATAGTCAGCTGGCATACCAACTTCCTGAAGCCAGTCAGATCAAAGTAAACTTAGTATTCCAAGGCATATATGTAGAAAAATACAATTTAGTCACTCTCTCTAATCATTTGCTCTTACCCTGAGCCACTCCACCATGTTTTCTTCGATCTCACTGTCTGCTGAGATGTCCAGGATCAGGCGCCTGGTCAGATGGGCTTTGTGGTATCTCATGAACACATCTTTATTCTGGACATATTTTAGCACAAGCAGCTACAGGAAGAAAGAAGTCCTGGATTTAATAGATGTGTTTTAGGACATCTTCTGTTTACCAGACACATTGAGGACCAGCTGAACATAAGAGATCAGTCAAAAATATATGACATGCTTTAAGACACTTTAAGTTTCTCACCACTTCCTTCAGCTTTAACTCGATCTCCTCTGAGGTCAGTTTTTTGCTGAGAGGTGTCTTTCTTAGCAGCATGTCACAGTAGTTGGCTAGCAGCTCTGGACATTTTGATTCTGGTTGTGTTTTGAGGCCCACTCTGCATATTTAGGCATATTTAGAAACAATGAATAGAACACAAGAGGAGTTTACAGAATTTACAAGCTTCTGTGTTCCATACAGTGAAAGGAAATGGTGTCTACAGCTATCAAGACTTTTTGTAAATAGCTTAAATTTCAGACAGTTTCTCACACAACATTATTGTAAGGTTTTAGAAGATCTGTAATATACTGCACAAATCATATGGACTGCTTAAAGATACTTTAATAGTTCTGTTTTGTTCTTTTTGGAGATTGTTAGTCTCTGGTCACCAACTACTTTCATTGTATGGAAGGAAGAAGCTCAGATAATCTGCTTAACATCTCCTGTGGTATTCCATAGAGGACAAAAAAGTAATTTGGGATAGAATAAGGTAAATTACAAAACTTCTATTTTAGGATTAACTATTTCTTTAACAAAGTCCCTTAGAAAACTTAAGCCACAAATACAGCAACACGAACTCCAACAGCAAAAGAAAAAACAATGTTTAGTGTGTCTCACTGAAATGGACCTTGAAAAGAAGACTAGTCACTCACCCCTTCTGTTTCATTGGCAGCTCCAACTTAAATATCGTGGCATCATTCACAACTGCTTTGTACGCCTAGAAGTAACAACAATTATCTCAAACACAACAGGTGTGCAGTAAAATCAACAGTGTTTGTAATAGACTTGTTGTTGTACAACCTTCCTTCGTATTCATGTGCTGTCACAGATCATTGGTGACCATCTGGGGTGTGATCTACTCACTCAGCCTGCTTACAAAGACCAACCGTGTACGAGTTTAAAATGGACGGTCGGTGCACTTACTTTATCTCTGGCCGTCAGGAATCGTGGATCGTCCTGGAAGGCCTCCTTCACTAATTTGCTAAAGCGATTGAACAGTGTCAGAAGCTGCTCCACATACTTCTCAGAGTCCTGAGGAGAAACACATAAAGCAGAACTTCAACACCAGTTCAGCATGCTGGAGGCCTGATGGTTTAAGATCTGTGGTTCAGGAAAGTATTGCTTTGATTTTGTGAATGTGGTGCTCACAGTTGTAATGGTTTCCGCAGCAGCCACCATGTCCGCCAGTCCTGCACTGATGATGTGCTCCTCCAGATCTTTCAGCATTGGTTCAATCCCACTGGGCACTTTGTCCATGAGTGAGAACATAAGGTGCAGTTCTGTGATGGAGCACCAAGAGGTTTATATCTCATATTTAAAGTGTAAAGTGAAAGTAACATATTTGTCAATGTATGGTAACCCATACTTAAAATGTGACCTTTGCATTAACCCATCCAGTGACTAGTAAACATATAAGTTGTGAACACACACACCTGAACAGCCAGACACTACAAAGATGAAGCAATATTTTTGATTTTGAACTCCAAACTCACTGTCTGTCTCGTTCCGTTTGATCATGCCTGGACATTCTGCCAAGATGGTTTCTTTAAATGACGTCACCAGTGCATTCACACAACATTCCATAAGCTGGGAAAACAAAACAATCATTTAAGACCGCCATTCCTGACTCTTCCACAACTGACCATTTAAAAATATATACAAATATTCAATCGTTAAAAATGTGTATGAAACATGATGCAATGATCTTTCTACAACATGCAAAACTATAGTTCATTTTAGGCATTGCCCCAATTCACAGACAACACATGATGAATTATTAATGAGCTGTCAAAGTTCATTCAAATACTTACTGCTTGTACAGAATTACATTCACGTCGAGTCTCTAAATACCGCAGGGCACGTTTCTCCTCTTCCCTTAACTTAGCATCTGCCTGTTTACAAACACGTGAGAATACATAATGAATTAGTGCACAGCCAAAAGTCGGAAAAAAAAAGAATAGGAAATTGGACCATATCCAGTATGAAAACTTTACCCACAATGAGTAAAGATCTATCTGAAATAACAATATCTGTCATGGCGTACATATTTCATGTAGTTTTGTACTCCATTCTGTTGCAAATATGATGGTGCCTGGGTTCTGTAAAACCTCTCAGTGGAGTCTAGGTAGGCCTTCTCAAAGTTATCCCTGTAGATCTGCAGTTTATCATCAGGATTGGAGCACAGGTTCACTGGGGGAGAGATTACAGACTCAAATACAAGTTCTTTACCCACAATTAGATTTGGTCACAATCTGATTCCAAAATAATTCACAATGCATCTTCGATTTTTAGAGAGTTCAGGGGGCTTGTGACCAAATTCAGGATTCTGCACAAAAGTAAAAAAATTAATGATTCCAGCCCAGCCATAGAAAAGAAGTAGATATAATAACCTTGTAACAAAGCCGGCTCTGTGGGGTTTGTTCTGAGTGAATGAAATGTAATTGTCCCTTCTCGTGGTATATAAGCTACACAGCTGCCATTTTTGTGCCAATGTTTTGTTCTCACGCTTATGAATAACAATCATAAATAATTCAGATCCTGATTTTTTTGTGGATCAATCCAGATACTTGCATCAAATTTACTCCACACTGCGGCTAACTCTTTGACTCTACCCAACACATCTTGGAGTCATGTTACTATTTGATATAATGTTTTTCCAAAGCGGTCTCACCATAAGACTCTCTGACCCCGATGACCAATTGAGAGTCAAACGCCTCTCCCAGCCTTTCAGCATGGACCAACTTCATTGCACTATCTTGCAGTCTATTTTTGATGTTGGAGAAGATGGATTCGTTCCAAGTGTCCAACATCAGCTGAAGGAAGACCACATGCAGAACAGTTGTGAATGACTCCTATTCACCAAAAGGGAATGAAACTTAAAAGAAACATTTCATGCTCCGTTCTGCTTACCTTCCTAACGATGCTGTCCTCCACATTGGACTTCTTGTTGCTGCCCTGCTTGCCCATCAGGGTGATCTCCAGCTGGCAGAATGGCTTGGGCAGAATGTCACACTGCGTGAAGAACTTCCTCCACTCCACGATGTAAGCCTTGAGGAGCGCCGTGTCATCCTGATGACTGAGCACTCTCTAAACACCATTGGATTAGATCAACAATGACCAAGAATAAGGAACCACCATCAGGTTTTGCTAAGTAAGGTATAATGTACCTAACACTCATATAACACAATGGCGATCATGCCAAAGAGTGAAGTCTACTTCAAACATATCGTTAATGGACACAAAATTTAGATTTCAGATGAAATAATTCATTAGTTAATTATTTTATTACATGAAACGTTTAAGTATCATGTAAAGTTGTCTTGTAAGAGTGGTCCGATATCACTTAATTCTTATTTGTGCTGTGAACTTGCGGTGAGAAATATCAGTGTCGCAACTGACCAATCAGAATTCAATATTCTTGCGAGCCATGCTGTAAATGGCTTAAATTCTTACCGCTTGGGCTTGCTTAATAAAATCTAAGATGTCTTCTTTGAGGGCCTGATGGATCTTTGCTGGGCCTTTGTCATCCCATAGACAAACTGCATGAACATCTCTGTCGCAATGAAGAAAGAACAGAAAGAGGAACTGAATGCAAAGACTGTTTAAGGTACAGAGTATAAAAAGACTTGAAGCTCCTTACGAGAAAAGATCGAACCACTGCTGCTTGGTTACAGATTCTTGGCGAAGCAACTTAAGGACAATGGGGCGCATAAGATCCCACTTGTCCTCAAACTGGAGGGACCCCTTGTTCTAAAGAAAAGGACATGCAAGAAGTTACAATCTGTTAGAAAGCAAGTACATGTCTACATTCACATATAACACAAGCAACTAGACACTGCAGAGACCTTGACATCTTACCTCAGTATCTTCTCAGACAACTGGTGCTTATCAAAGAACTGAATAAACATCATTCTTAATTTTTAACAAATAACAAATCTGCTTTGGGTCAGAGTAATTTTTAAAATGACCTGTTTAAAGCAGTTATTTCTGCTTAAGGATTCATCTCACTATAATGCAAATTTATATAATGTGTCAAGAGCAGAAGCCAAGCATACATCTGTTTCAAACACATACTGTACCTATAAGCAGCAACAGATGCACAAAACTGCAGAAAACTGTATATCTAAACGATGCCTACCTAGACAGCATAACTGGGTTTGAAAGGCCTATCTGAACATGTCTGTATTGCCCAAAACAGTTTTCTAGGTTTGGTGAGACTTAAAACTTTGTGGACTGGACTGCCTAATTTTTATATTACAGTAAAGTATTATGAAGGTGGAAAGTGCATGTGTTAAAGACTCTATCTAGGCATATATCTGTTTCAGACATGCACATTGTTTTTACCCAAACTGATTGTGTCTCAAAAGCTAGTGATCTGCCTACCTAGACAGCGTTACTGAGCATCAAAGGCCCATTCTAACATGCCTGTAATAACCAAAACACCTATGTTATCTAGGTAGGCAGTTCAGAATAAACTATTTTAAAATAAAGCCTCAAATAAAGCCTTAAAATAAAGCTGAAATATTTTAAAATAAAGCCATCATTTTTTTTCAAACTGTCCTACAAATGCAATGTGACTAGGGTTATACATATGCACACAGCAATGATTTTTATATAAAATATCAGACTCTAGAAACATGACATATAGTGTTAATGCAAAAATGATCGGCACGTGAGACTCCAAGTGACAAACACACATCCAATCAAAGTAGATTACAGTCATTACAATCAGTGTCATTTAAACATTGGCCAAGCTAGCAACATGGGTGCTAACTGTCAACAGCATCAGACACAGTCAAGATATTTATTCATAAACAACATGATAATGATGTTCAACGCCAGTGAGGCGAATAATGACTTAAACTATTCTACATGCGATCCAGCATGATTGTGCGTATTGGCTTTATGAGTCTCTGCTAGCACACAGCCTGCTAGCTGAAGACAGCCAACAACACAGTCTAATTAACTCATTGACATGCATGGAAGAGTCCAAGCAAGCCATTAAGCCATTAACTCTTTTGAGTCCTTCAGTGGTCAACACGAATTTCCGTTTGTTTAATGAGAATTTGAAGGCGAAGATCTTCTGCGTCTCTTACCTTTAACAAATTAGACATCGCCGTGTTTCCTTAACTTATCCCCTCGTGCGATCTCGCGAGACTTGGTTGGGTATGAGATCGCAGTGTGGAGGATTAGGTAATGCCGTCGATCTGTAAGTGTTGTGGGATTGTCATCTCCACAATTTAACGATTGTGTGTAATTTAGAATCGTTGTCATTTATTACATGCTACGTCAGATATTTTCTGAGTGCTCATTTATTTTCACAAAGCAGGCTGTGGCATTTATTGGTCAGATCCATGACTAAACATAGACAGAGAATTGGGAGATCCTTACAAGGGTCTATCACATGACACGTGTGTGACTGTTTATGAGTGTGTGCACCATGTGGACGCGATTGAGCCATAGTTGAAAGACTTCATTTTTTGTTTTTCTTAGCAGTGAATTTGTTACGCTATAGAAAAAAGTTATGCTATTGATATTAACAAGTTACAGGGTATATCTATATTCATAACTTTATTAAAAATGGGACATTTAAAAGTGTATATGGGATATAATTAACAAATTCTCTGTGTGTGAGTGAAGGAGAGACAGAAATAGTTTCAAAGTTACTTTTTTAAAGTTAGGTTTTCGTCTTTGAAGTCTTCAGAAAACATTTAAATATCCTAAAGCTGTAACATGGTGAAACAGTGGTATCTTTGTGGAAATAAACGCAGCTGAGACTTTGATTGTTATGATCTCTTTTGAAACTGTAAAGGAGACACACATGAGATTACTGGGGTCTTTTGTCTTAAGAGAAACATCGGAGAAGCAGGAGATTTGAGGTCAGGAACAAGATCAACATATATTTAAAAATTTAGATTACGTTTATTTAGATACAGTAATTGTGTTTTTCATTGTTTCTGCACATACTATATTAAATACAATTATTCAATTTATTTATTAAAAGCTTCTAAATAAAAAAATTGCTAATACAAACAGTTCTTTCCAAAATCATTTATCGAATATACATATATGTAAATATGGTTCCTCTTTTGTTTTGCTGGTCTTTAGTTTGGGCTTTGTACTTGGTCCATTTTACGACGTCGACGGAAAAATCCACACTAAACAAGAGATTACAAAAGATCGCAAAGAAACGTTTATCATTCCGTAACATTCTGTTTTGCATGCTATTTTCAAAGAAATACAAAAATAGTAAATAGTACATACTATGCCGTATGCAGCAAGTTAACATTCTGAACACAGCCAGTGACAGACAGGAAGGCTTAACTGTACCTTTATGAGAATGATAATGATGATAATAAGGAGCAAAAGTCCACCTATGGAGCCTCCTATTATGGCACTTTTAGATGATGTTACTGCCAGCTTTGTAATGATCACCTCCACCTGCATTGCATGAATGAGTCTTATCAGTACATTTAAGTAAGTTTATAAACTTATGTTTGCCTGATTGAAACTTCCACTCACTGGAACTATCCTCAAAGTATTTTTTGAAGTGTAGACGGTCTCATTAAAGCTGTATTGTGCTACGGCAGTGATCTTGTCTGATTTGTCCTATTCATTTGAAAAGAACATTAATGTTTGTTGTATAAACAATAGGTTTGAGGGCATGATTGTCATTTGGATATAACTGTTTATGTTTAGGAGATTACAATACCTTAACATCATGTATTAAGATGGTGGCATCAATTATGATTTTCTGCAGCTCTTTCATGGTACACTTGATGAAAAACAATTTCTAAAGGCACAAAAATCTTTTTTTTTACTTATGCAACTTTTAAAGTTATGATAGCAACATTGTTTTATTACAATTTATTTGTAAACCTGATTTTGGCAAGTTCCATATGTTTTTGGGTTAACATCTTTGCTGGTCCTAGAACACCATTTCTGGCAGCCAATCAGATTTTAAGGTTAAGTGTTAGTGCTAATTTTAGGGTTATGGACTTGTACATCATTTTTATCAACCTAATATTGCTCTATAGGGGTAGGATATGGTGATTGTTGCTGTTAGTGATTGGATCAGAACTTAATTTCTTTGATAGTATTGTTGTTCCAGGGCCAGCAATAGATGTGGAGTCAGGAACTCTTGCCTTATTCAGTAACATCAGGACAGGCAGAACATCTTACCTCTACCGTTTTGGTTTTGGGCACAAAACATTCCTAATGCAAAAAGATGAATACATGTTAGTTTGAGATCATTCTTTATTGTAAAGCTAAACGATGCATTTTCTGTGTGTGATACCTTTGGTGTGACATCGTTTATGGTCACATCTGTGTTGAATACTTCCTTTGTTATGTTTACAGCTACATCTATTGTAGCACCATACTTGTTTTCCCCCACAAACTAAAAATAAAATAGAATGGAATGTGTTTAATATATAATACTATCAAATATCACTATAATGATACTTACACTTACTACTAATACTATTATATTATTGGACTGATCCATATTATAAACTGTCAATGTGGTTCATATTATAACACAACTTACATTGTCAATTTTAATAACTAACAGTATTTTTTTACATGAGAAGATTTTTATAAGGAAAATGTAAGGAGTGCTAGCCTGTGCAAAACTTGACGCCATGCCGTTTGAGCTGGCTTGATAATTTAGCGGAGGGTCCACTAAATGAGTGTATGGAGACTGGGAGCCACCTCTCTCTAAATTCAAGCTACAGCCTGTTCTACATATGACTGCGGCCCCCAAGAGTTCAGATCTGAAAATATTGTATTTTAATTCTGTAGGAATATTCCTAGTCACACACCATGAAATCTTCTGATTCTTTTTAAAACAATTTTCCCAGTTTATTAGCAGTTGGGGTTTGTTAAAAATTGCAAACACCAAGTCTTAGCAATAATAGGCGTGATTGTTTTCCTCTATGTTCAGCTATATGTACTTTACCTCAAATATAAATTGCAACTTTGAATTGTCACTCTTCCCTCCTTCTTCTATATGGAATCTTTGTGGGGTGGCTTTGCTGTTGTCGCAGTAAAAAGTACATTTTAATATTAGAAAATGAAGATATTTAATCCTAACCCTAAAAACAAATTCGTAGTTGTTTATTCACTTACCCAGTTAGCTGGATTGGTAGGGAATACATCACATCAAACGTATATATTTTTGAGTCCAAATCTTGGGAGCCTCCATTTTTACTAAAAAAAAAGTTGGACAAATGTTTTAGGGAACATATTAGATTTTCTGTATTAAAGATGTATAAAAGTGCTGTGTAAAAAATGTATAAAACGACTAGTTAACCTTGTTAGATTTGCAATAATCTCAGACTTTGTTAGATGATGCAGCTCAGACTTTGTTTCATTAAGTTGCCAGGAGATGAAGATGCTCGTCTGGCAAATATAAATATAAAATCAATAATCATCAGACAGTAGCAAATTAAAGCTGTTCATTTAAAATTCTGTGACAGCTTCATACCTTTGCATCTTTTTTGAAAACAGGTTCAGGGTGAACGGGAAGACATTGAATGTGACTGTCGTTCTTTATGGGGCAGTGACCTTCAGTTTTCTAGAAAAGAGAAACAGAAAACAAACCAGGCAGTCAGGCATCAGAATTGGTTTTGCATTTGTCTTTTAAACAAGGGGTCAATTTGTCTTTACCTTTAGACTGAAGATGCTGGGGTAGGTCAAAGTTAGGGTTGTCATATAAGACGGATCTTCTGTGTTTGTAAGATTAAAATTTATACTCAAGCTTTGAGTTTCTCCAATTATGATCAGATTTTCACTACAACAGAAAATATTTCAGTCACATAAACACTGAAAAGTTGATAAGCACAAAACTAGATTTGTATGTTTTCGGGATAAAATGTTGTATTAATTTTTTTTTTCAAATAATTTTGATACATTTTATTAACATACCTTATTTCTGATTCAGATAATGTAATTTGTGGCCTACACACCTTAGCCTTGCACTCATTTTCAAAAACAATCTATGAAATAAAAGAAATATTGTAAATATATACTTTTGAAATCTTTAATGTAATGAAAATCCTAAAAATAGTATTACCTCCTGTAAAACCTCTGCTGGAGTAAATATATCAAGAATTCTGATAGGGGTTCCGTTGGAGTTCGGGGCCAGTGAAAAACTCAACTTAATTTTAATAGGTGAAAAACAGTCATAACAACCCTGAAAGGAGTGCAACTCAGTCAATACCTCAAAGTATCATAGCACTCTAATTATTTTTACAGTAAAGGAAATGCTTTGATAAACAATGCAGCCTTATTGTAGTATTACACTGCAGAACGTAGTGTACTAAATTTAAGTATATGCTAGAAATGTATAGTATATATGCTATATAAAAAAATAATATTTCCAAAATACCGAATACTCTAAGTTGATAGGAACAATGCACTCCGTATCTGGTGTCAATGAGAAGGTGGATTTTAACAGAGTGTTTCCATCAACACTGAGACGCTTTTTGTTTACACCAACATCCAGATCGATTTGGTATTGAATAGGAAGTATTTCCGCTAAAGAAAGCAAGTTAAATGTTATTAAAAATCACAAGACATTAAAATATTCACTGGACTAAAACAGAAAGCTTACTTTGAAGTCTTCCCTTTATGGTGCTGAAGCAAACAGAAAACTTTATGTCATGCTTGCTTGGTGTTTTATGCTTTTGCTGAGAAAGAGGAATGACTTCAGGTTTAATTTCCATAGACGGTTTGATAATTATGACAGGGATGGTCCTATGAAAAATATGAAGCAACAATTGACAGGAAGTTTCCCCATTTCCCATATAACTCTCCAGAATGCAATGTATAAAAAACAATTGGGGAAGACTGTGATATATTTTACTCACTCAAAAACAGTCACTTTCCCTCGACTTCCAACAGCAATGCAAGGCTTTCCTTGTGGTTTATTAGTTATGGAACTTACTGACTGACCAAAATGTACAAGTTTCATTTTAAAATCTGATGACGATATTTTCTAAGGAGAAAACAGCAGATGTGTATTAAAAATACAGCTGAAGTTAATTCATTTTATGAAATGCTTTATTGTGCTATTAAAACATTAATTAGGAGTGCAGAGCTAATTATCTTGTACAAGACAGAGTAGAGTTCAGAGATGGTAAATGATCCATCTCTGTATTTGCATTAATGCACAATGTCTACAGCTGACCACTATTTCTGTTGCATAGCAACAGTCTGTTATTGCTTACATAGAGGATCACATTTAATCATTAACTTTAAAAACAATAGAATAATACAAATTATAATAAATATTTGTGTCCTTTGTTTTTATTATGTTTGCAACTGTATTATAAAATCAATCTTCTTTGCATCATGCCTAACAATGCCGTCATATGTACTACAGTATATTACACTATAGGACAGCCTCTTGTATCTTATTATTTAATTATTTGTCTCCAAGGTCCTTGAACTCTAAAAATGTTTCGTAATCCATCAACATTTGTATAAAAAAGGTTCTATGTAAGAACATATACTTTCCTGTAGCTCAGTGGTTAGAGCATGGTGTTAACAATGCCAAGGTCATGGGTTCGATCCCACGGGTTGCACATACTCAGAAACAATATATAGTATAATGCAATGTAAGTCGCTTTGGATAAAAGCGTCTGCCGAATGCATAAATGTAAATATACTGAAACTCACCTGTGAACGTTTTAGACCCTCTTTGAAGCCATTATAAATGTAAACGCTTCCGGAGCCGTCTGATTCAAGAGGAGCCCCCACTGCTACATCATTGAACTTGTTGCCATCGATGTCTCCTATAGAAGCAATGGCAGCACCAAACCTGGCGAAGGTCTGTCCTGCATCACCTTGTAGCTCCATGAACACGTTCTCAAACCTCTCCTGCTGTCAGATGTTAAAGAGGTTTCATTACTGCCTCACACATACAGTGTCATTCCCATAACAATGACCTAATGGTGAGCTTGATCTTACCTCATTTAATCTATACACTAGCACTTTGCCTTCCTCCCCTTCTTGATGGAAATGTGGCGCTCCAACTAACAGATAATCAGTGTATCCATTCATATCAATGTCCAGGACACAGAGAACCGATCCATAGTATGATCCAACCTATGACAATTATACGACCCACTATTATTATCATATTGAGGAATCAGTCAATTGAGGCTTTCAACTAATTGTAAGCTACATATAATGGATCTAGGCCTTGATTTAAAACATTTTGGTTAGCCTTTAAAATATGCTTGAAATGCTTGGTTTAAAATGGTGTGGTGCGTTAATATAAATCAAATAAGCCTAATAAATTATAATTATAAATACTTCGCACCTGTTCTCCCTGAAGCACATAGTTCTCTGGCCCTTCAAATATAAATACTCCACCAGTCAAGTTGTACCGCGGTGCACCAGATATGTACAGAATTTTAGTGGGTAAATGAGCAGAGGCAACACTGTAGCCTGTAATCAGGACAGAGTGTAAATTCAATCACATTATAGAAAATTATGCCCTAATATAACTGTAAACACAGAGTGGAAGTTTATTTTCCATTGCAAATGGACTTTTCTGTTTTAAATGTTCCATCTATCACACAGTTGAATTCACAAGATAAATAGATATGAAATAGTAGTTTGCCATCACTGTTATTTAATCCGAAAACAAATGCGAGAGATAAACTAAAATGCTGTACATTCATAAAACCAAAACGAGAACCAACAAAGAATGAAACTGATGAAGGAAGGAATGAGGAAGTGATGATGAGGAAATGATGAGGAAGGAATTGGGGGCAATAATGATAATTAACTGAACTGAAAAGGTAAAAAACCAACACAAAACATTAGAATACAGGACGTAATCTTAACATGCTCACCTAAATAGGAAAATTTTGGTCCATCATTAGAGGCGTTTAAGAATTTCACAGTGTCTTTAGATTGTAAAATTA
>JAZGTJ010001288.1:49752-60421 GCA_036877575.1 Botia almorhae | reverse complement strand
ATGTATTAACGGCTAAACTCCTCCCACTTTGTAACACACACATACACACACACACACACACTCGCATATGTGGTTTACGAGCACTCTCCATAAGCGTAATGATCTTTACACCGAGCTAATGTAATTTTCTATCCCCTTCTCCTAACCCAACCCTTAAATCTAACCATCACAGGGTTTTTTTTATTAAAAAAACATCATTTAGTATGTGTTTTTAACCAATCTGGTTAATGGGGACACGGGAAGTGTATAATCTATGAAGTTATACACGTCATAATACACACCTGTGTCCTCATAAACTACATATACTAGTACACACACACACACACACACTGGAATTCCTCCTAATCTTTCTAAATGTCTTTATTTAAATGAAAATCAATTTTAACCCACCATGTTTAATCAAACCTCCTGTGTCCAGCCAAAATGTAATTGCTGTGCTGGTGTTACAAATCTCTTGCAATGCACACAAAACAAATACATCAGAACACCATTACATGTATATTCATGAAATCGCAAATCCCGGGATCGCTCCAATCAATAGGATTAACTAACAAGCTAATGCAAACAAAGCACTTTGTAATCCCGTCCAAACACAGCACATTACATCAGCTTTCTGTCCACAGCATATAATCAGCCTTCCAACATTTAATGACAAATAACATTGACATTTATGAGCTTCCACGTATTTGCATCCAGTTTTAAACCTTGAGAAAAAAAGGCTAATTCTGTGCTCCAATCAGGGATGCTTAAATTCAAGACAACATCGTTTTTAATTTGAACAGAAATAACGTAGCTTTCCGGGTAACACTACATCATCCAGTCAGTCACTGTGTAATGTAACAAAAAAGCAACTGCAACTCGCTGTTTTACATGTCACACTGGTACACATCTGTGTAGCTGAGCAAACCTGCTCATAGGAAAGAAAAATCACAAATGAGATCTCGTAACATTGAGATTAAACAGAGCAAATGGAAACTTTTGTGTGTCTCACATAGTTCTCCTTAGAAAAGGTCTCACAAATGTTTCTATTAGAGTTTAAGAAGAGATCCCAACAATGTCACAGGCTCAACAATGTTCTGAGCTCAGATTTGCAAAATTAGCAATCAAAAGTCAATATTCTTAGAGATTTCAATATGAACTTAAACTTTACTCATCAAATTTACCCAAACCAAGATTCTTTTAGCTACAGTCTACATTCATTTTACATCTGCACACTCTTAACAATTGTCTCATTTGTTTCTGCGTTTATTTCTCCTAAGCAATTTTAGGAAACAAAGTTGATACTTTATTAAAACATAACTGAGATCTCCATCGTATTTCCTGAGCTTTGGAAGAGCAACCCGCATCTCTGTAGTACTGGAAAGTCTCATGATTCAGTTCGTTTAGATAAATTAATAAAAAGATCTAGTCACTATATACCCCGTTTTCTCATAGCTAAATATTAAATTATATGCTGCTGCTCATTATGATTCTTATGGCCGAGTATAAATTAGGCTAATTATTAATAATTCTAGCTAATTAAATGTATTCATTCAAAAGCCATTATGATTAAATAAAAAATATAGATCTATATTTAAATCTATATTACACTGTTCCCTTTAAGTACCTTTAAGATGTATTTTTTTTAATAAAAAGACTGTAGCTTCACAATCTTAAAACTGTAGTTCGCCGAGGTTTAAGCTCCACAATTTCAAGCAGCTTCTCCAACACTGCTGTAAGAACCAGACACTGAAAATATCATTGTGATCGCTTGAAATATTCATATTTACATAATCATGCATATGTACGCGGCTGAAACGCCTCGTGTTGAATGACAACAGCGGCTCATTACAAAAGAAGGCTGAATTCTCCAGTGAAATGCAAGCTGAAGCGCATTTATTCAATATTTAATGCTTTGAGTTTTTTTCTCGGTGTCATCGCTAATGTTTTCACGCCATAAATCTCGTCTCAAATCAGATTTTAAAACAGCAGCGAGAGATTACATCATAAGGAAGCGTTTTGGCTTATTTCAAACGAGACGAAAGTGTGACTCTCTCTTTTCTTTTTGCCAAAAACACGTTTAGACTGTAAGAATAAGTCGTGTCTTTGCGTGCGTGCCGGCTGCGTTCATTACGAGGTGCTGTAAAGGACACGGTTATCCAGCAACACTGCTGAGACTCAGTACTAAAATAAAAGCACACACAGCGCTCAAGACGGAGCACTTACAAAACCGAGTTTAACATCTCGATGGAAAATAACAATGTTTACATTATTTTTTCTATGCCTCTCTCTCACTTTTCACTCACACAGCACAATATTGTTGATTCCCAAAAGACGTCGACTCATTTGAGCCGTGAATTTGAATGACGAGAGCGATAATCCAGACCGAACGTTAGTTTGACAAAGTGCGCAATAAAAGCGGCGGCCATGAGACGCATTTATTTTTAATTGCTACGTGTCTGTTGCTTAATTCGAGGCCAATAAAACATTTTTTTTTAAATGATTAGAGAAAAAGAAAACAAATGGAATTGCATTAAGGTCTGAGTGGGTGGTGAACGGAAGCGTGCATGGCATGCGGATTTGGCGAGGAGATTTTGCGGGCCAACAAAAGAAGGGCTGTACTTGTAATCCCCAACATTAAACGCACTGTCAAGCCACTAATAAAAATAAGCCAGAGATAGATCAAGTGCCCATGATTTATGACATTTTAAAGCCCTCTGAATCAAGCTGTCTCTGTCTGCTCTCTCACATACAAAGTCCGGTCTTTTTTGTGCTCTGTGTACTGCATTGACAAATACATTTGCTGAAATACTGTCATAACCAGGCACAACACGAAAGGTTACCAGAATCAAATTATTTTTCAGCACAAAGCCAAAAGATCACGTACAGTCATATATTTGATGTTTACTATACAACTGGAAATGTGGAGAATGAACAATGAGAACCGTCGAGTGGATCTAGAACGAGTAGAAACCAAAGCACACAGCAAGCTATTGCGATCTGAGCTGATCTCGGACGAAACCTTAATTAGGACTGACATAAAAGAAATGTGTTTTAATGTTTTTGGCTTTATCGTGTTGCAACTGGTCAGATTACAGCGTAAGGGCTAGAAAGGGCCCTAAATCAATAGACTGAAATTGTAAAATGTCTCTAAGCAAGGTAAAAATGGCAACCAGATGAGGTGAAATAGGCAGGTTTAAAACATCTAGCCACTGCCAGGCACAAATCGACTGTTCTGAATTAGGAGCGTGGCTTATAGCCTTTTCTTGACCTGACCACAATGTATAAGAAAAGCAGTGTGGTAGTTTAATAGCTATTAAATGGTAAACAGCAATTCTGGGCCACCTGTAAATGAGTATTATTACCCCTGCAATTTCCAGCCTTTCAATGTTTCAAGCACTTGAATGTGGAACTTTGAAACAGTTGCCAAAGTCGTGTCTTCAGGACACTGTGTGATTATTCTCAGACTGACATCAGGTTAATGAACAAATGAACAGAAGGAGAGTCACACCTGATCTGGGATCAGTGACACACCAGCCTGATTCTACTGCAATTACACCGCAACTATACTGACTTCAGACTTCAGTCTGGATTTCAACAATAGAAAAACAAATTGCTCATTTGTTTCCGGCTTTGTTTAACCGAAATGCATGGATTAAAACATAATTGCTGTTGCAAATAATTAGACATGATTTAATTTAGAGGAAGAGGCTGTAGACAGAGCAAAAACTAAAATAAATAGCAATCCATTCATGACGTTTATAAATACACAGTTTTAGTGCGTTGCACAGTATGTAAAAAAAACTGGAATGAAACCGATCTATATTAGGAACGACGTCATTTTATGACATTGTGTGTCCAGTGTGAACGCAGTGTATAGGTCAGCTGTGGGAAGTTAGCTACATGTGGCTCATTACCTAGAGATCATTCAGCCTTTGAACCTGCATGGCAGCGAGTGAGGCAGAGACCCTCCAGTCTCGCTCTGATAAGGCCCCTCTTTCACTTCAACGCCCCATTGAGGACGAGTGTCTCCAAGGGCCCTTTTATCAGCCGTGTGAGGCAGCGGTAAGAGGGAGGTGAAGACAGAGGGGTTGAGAAGCGTTGACCCCCATTGACAGGTGGCCAGATTGAGGGGTGAGATTAGCTCCACTTTCTGAAGGCAAAGGCTGAGGGGAGGGCCGGCGAGACACATCAGCCGGGACGAACAAGCTTTCTGTGGCAACTGTGTCGTGCTTGGTAGCCCTAAAAACCCAGCTGGGGAATACACCACAATATGAGGAGCATGAGCGAGGAGATCAGCTCCACGGTTGGATCTCCTTCATGTTATGAAGACCACAGAAGGACTAGGAACGTTAAAGATGGAGTCAACACAATGAGGTAGTAATTAAATATTGGTCAGTGTAATATAATCCAGAATAAAAGATATTTAGTTTGTTAATGTGCTGTGTTTGCTTACCGTCGCATCAGATAGCAGTAAGCTTACTTAATGACACAGCAAACCCCGTTCACATTTGAGGGTATGACTTTCGTCCGGAGCCCAAGTTGTTTGAACTTGACTCCGCCTCTTCGAGAGAAGACAGATGAATCGCGGGCGTCAAGGGGAGCGACAAGTTCAGACCGTTCGTTTTGTGCTGGAAAGAACCCCACTGCGTCGTGGCGTCTTTGATGATGTCTGTCATGAACTTCTCCAGACTGACATAAAAGAGCTCATTTCATACCACCGCCCCGCACCTGCTCGGAAAAGTACGAGGCGCTTTCAGTTCTTCGGCAGTTTAAAGTCTGAGGCGCAACAACCAGCAACATCCTTTAAGTACTGCGGGAGAAAAACAACAACAAAACAAGAACGGAAGAGAAGAACATCAAAGCCAGGAGCCTGACTTAAGTGCTCTATTCATCATTCTCATTGTCATCGCAGGTGACGCTTCGCTGAGAAATGCAGTTAACACGAGTGTGAAGCTGTTGGACTGCCGGAACCATGCATCAAATTTGCGAGCGCTCTATACTCACAGCTCAGGATGCCTGAGTCATTACGCTCAGTGTAATTTCAAATTAATTTAACTTTGGCTTTAAACTACGCAGGACTTTCTGTCTACCTCCCAGCGCTGTTTAAATAATAGCTTAAGACTTTCCTGCACAATCACTTGAGTTGCCATTTTTCCCAGTGATTATTTGCAGTAAAATGAGGAGCGGAGGCTTGATTGAGAATTAAAATCTAATCGGGATGCTCCAGCCTGGCCGTCATTGATGAGCTGGTGGCTATGCATCACTGACATCAGCCCACTTCTATTCCTCTAAAACACAAGCTCTGCTTATCTGTTTTCATTCCCTCTTAGCTGTCTATTCTCCTCCAGACCTCCTCTCCAGCGGTTTTTGGTCATGCAAGCCCGCCTGCTTCCCCAGCTAACACGGAATGTTCTCAGAACGTTGATTAACATTCTAAAAGTTCCCTCAAAGATTTTAAAACTCTCAAAATAATGTTTGACATTATTGTCAATTTATGTTTTTGTTACATAATGCAAACGTTATGGAAACATTCTTACAACCTAAAATTGTTAGCTGGGTATCGTCTTCAACGTTTCTGTCATTCAATTCTTGTTCTATCAGGTGGGATTGTCCATTATCTGGCCTCTCTTTGACTTCTTCACATTTTCTGATCCATCTCTATAGGTTGGATCGCAGCTTTAATAAATAATACTAGTAATAAATAAATATCTTTAACTGTGGGAGGATGAGGGTTAAATAAAACACAACTACAAATAAATGAATAAACTGTGTTGTGAATAACGACTCGCAGTCATGTAGCGTAACGATCTGGATTTGGCGGAGTTTTATCTTACAGCTTTGTGCAGAAGCAGACACACACAGATGCACAGCTGAATATCGACTGCGTTTCTGGAGTGTGTTTAGAAAAGCAGATGTGTGATAACCCTGCATAAGACAGACATGGAGGACACCCTGTACATTAATGCACATTTAAAGCACGATATCTATGCACGGATCGATACATGTCAGGAAGAATGTGATTTACTAATGAACCGGTTCGGGCTGGTGTGAGAACTTTATCCTCTGCGTCTCCGAGCTGCCGTTCTATGAGTAGAAGGCCTAAAAGCAGATGAAGGCCTTCACTCACCTTCTGTGGCTTTAATCATTTATCAATGCACACACAGTTCCTGCGTCTGATTAGAACAGGCCTGTCTGTGCTGGAGCCAGAGAGATGCGTGAGTTTAAAGAGACGTTTCATTGATCAAGAGGCCTTGCATGGAGACTGACAACTTGTATTCCTCGCTGCTAAACATATCCAGACATGTGTCTACCAACCTGCAGCCATTTCAACAAGACTTCAAAGGTACACCAAGTCATTTCGTAACATTTCGCTGTACATTGCGACATAATTTTCTTGACAATTAAGTTTCCACACAGGTCCTCGTTATTGTACTACAAAAGAAATCTAATTTAATGAAATTAAAATCTCATCTAATTTAAAAAAAAAAAAAAATTATTCATTAATGAAATTAAAAACAGGGTAGGCGATTTGTTCCAGAAACATTTTTGGTTATGCTGGTTGAAAGTCTCTTCACATCCTAATAGGGATCACTAATAAAGTGGTCTAAATATATTTATATATAAATACATCCACTGTGAAAGGCTCAGGACCATAACATGTTCATCCAATGTTCATCCATTCAGTCTGAATGCCATGATAGGATGTCTACCTGCCTATCAAACTATGTATTTGCATACCCCTGTGCACTATTAAAGGAGGCGTGGCTTTAAATGTCGCTCTGATTGGAAGGTGGGATCTTATACTTTCAATGGCTTGGTTGCCATTGCTAGCCTCTCTGAAAGTGCCTACCCTACCTTTATGTGTTTATACATCAGGGTAGATGTATAGCATGAATTTATGCGGGTTAAAATAATCATTGTATTAAAGTAATGAGAATCTAACGAGAATCCCCACTGAGAAAATGGGTCAATAAATGTATATGCGAATAATGAAAAAGTCTTATTAATTTCTCTGTACAACGATATAAAGGCTCACTGTGACAAAACGCTTTATTTTTTAAGGACAGTAACATGGTCTAGAATGACTTAATTTGTTTTACTTTGGAAGTTCCCCTAACAGCAGAACTCATAACAGCTGGAGGTGGTTAGGAGCGCTTGTGTACACAGTACGAGTTACTACAGTATGTGGGTGTTGTTACTGTTTACTAGAGTTTGTTCTAGCAGCACCACTAACAGCCCGTTCAATAAGCCAAATATAAATAATTTTTAAGTTTGACCAGGCAACACACTAGTTCTGGTACCTGCCCATATGTTACTTCATATGGAATGCTGAGTCAATGTGGATTGACTTTATAACTACATCTCCCAGAATGCCCTTCTGTTGTTCCCATGGGGGCGGGTTAATGGAGGGCCTCATTAACCTTGGGGAGTTGCTTTAAATGCCAATAGTTTTCGCTGACACCACAAAAGAGCAGCAAAAAATGGTCCTCCCTTTCCTTGCCGCATGCAAATCGCTTGCTCAAAAGGAAATTACTTCCTGGGGGCTGAGCGCTATTAATCTAAATTCTGTGGTCGTCAAATTGTTGCACATAATAATATATAAGGAACGGCTCGTGATGTTTATCTCCTCTGACATTCTATTCTAGGATAAAAACATGTTTTTTTCGCCCTCGGTTTCGTGGAGCACATCAAATGATGGCTTTCTTGAGTAGCAAATGCATTTCCTGTTTACTGCCACGAGAACAGCAAGACTGATTCTCAATGTTTGTGTGCGCGCGCACGCGCATGTGTGTGTGTCTCGCTTTAAAAAGGCCCATTTTCAAACACTTCACAATCACACTTGCTTAAAAGCTCCACTTATTTAAACTGCTCTCAGTCTATTCAATCAGACGCACATACATTACTCTAATGTAAATTATACATCACATGCAGGCCGTAATAGAATGGAGATTTCTGACACGGAGATAATTTGTCTGGAATTCCAGCGAGACCCCAGTCAGCTCCTTCTCTCCACACAGACTTGCATCACCATCAGCGCTGTTTAAATTAAAGTGCCAGGGAGACATGGATGGTTAAATTATATATTACATGCCACTGTTGTGTACTCTAGCAGAGTAATGAGCCCCTGCACTCACGGCTTTATGGTGCAGAGGATGAGACTGTTGTCATGGCCGTTTCTTTCCATGTAGATGCTATGTGTAGGACATATGATGGAATAAAGTCTGATGAATTAGAATTCACGCAGTTATCGCTGTACCTGTCTTGTACATTGTCTATGTAATGAAAAGTAATGCCAGCCCGAGTGATAACAGCTGAATGCATGAGGAGAAGATACGATTTCAGTTCCACAAGCCTGTTGATCACACACAGTTGGAAATCTTTCATTAAGTAATATTGTTTGAACAGAACGTTCATGGGAGAATCATTTCACGAGCTGCTTCATGTGACTAATAATCTCAACACGAGATTTTTATTATCTTATCTCAAAACCAAAATCACCTATCTGGAGCAGTGTCAGAAATGAAGTTTTCCATTGAGGGGCGATATTATTTGATTTTCAGAGGCATTTTTAACTTTTATAAGGGCAACTTATATAATTATGATATAAAGTGTATGTGTGTTGTCTATGTATATATTTGCAGCTGTTTTTTTCTGCACCGCTGATTGGCCATTGGACATTTATGTGCTCAGCAAACATGTCTATGATTGGTGGTAGTGCTCAACGCTGCAAAAAAACGCATTATGGAAAATCTCTAATTCAACGTGATTGCATCTACTGGATGTTCAAATGTAATCGACAATCTTTGTTCATTTTCACAGTTCATTTTAATAGCGACAGTCATAACACATTTCGTTTAATTGTGCAGGGGCATTTCTTGTCCCTGAATTTAGGGGGCATTTTTGTTCATCTTGGTGCCATTTTTCAACCAAGTCCCATTAATTTCCGACTCTGATGGAGAGTTTATTGCAGTTAATAAGTGAACATTAAACGTTTTTGTAACCACAGGAAACTCGGGCCGCAGTGGGAACCCTGGCAAACATTTAAGAGGTCCTTTCTTTTCATCGCATATCAGGCTGTTATCACATTAGGCCTTTGGTATCGGGATAGCTGATCGTATCTGTACACAGTTAGTGGTTAAGCTCAAACATTTTGCTGTGTTGGCACATGGCAGAGGTTTACCAGTGAGGGTGTGTTGGATTGCTTCAGCTGCAATCTTTATGCCCCATCAGCGCTGAAATTAAAACAGAGAAGGGGAAATTGGATTCCCAGCTTCTCAATAAGCGGGAATATCCTACCTTTTGTCTTAATTACATTAGCCAATGAGCCCCCTCCTCTCTAAGCCACTCACTGAAACATCCCTTAATAACAGGGGAGAATAGACTGGCGTGTGGCCAGGCCCACCAACCCAACGCTGGAAAAAGAGGAGAGACAGACAACAGAAGAAACACTGAGTAGCTTCCCTTTCCATGCCTCACTTTATAGCACACCTATAATCCGTTGCGTGAAGACCAGTGTGGACGGTGGAATCTCTTCCCTTAGGCTTGATGATGGATGTATAGCTAAACAGACTACGGAAAATGATAGAACCTCTCGCTAGAAACAGACCTGATGGAGGAACCCTGCGAGATGAATTGCGCTAGACAACATTCTTTCAGAGCAAACCACAGTCTGTATTTCTCTATTCTCTGCTCACGAAGCCCCCTGGGTGATGTCAGTCAGCACTCCTTTTCCCTTCCTCATCGGCGCTAATTTTGGGTGACGCTGATGTTTCTCGCACAGCTTGGAACGCGGTTTGTCACTCTAATGAAGTGCTTGGTGGGAAAAGTGCCTCTGGTCTGATCCCTCAAGGTGACAGAGATGCAGGAAAGCGCTCTGCAAACAGCCTCTCCTCAGAGAGACGCGTCTGAGCGCATATGCTATGTTTGTGCATGCGCGCATGGTTATGGGAAATGCATTTGTTTGCAACTTCAATGACGAAAACCCCAAAACACTCGGTACTCCATCAAAGCTGGATGAAATATGTCCTGCCAACACAGTTTTTCTGCCGCCATGACAACCAACAACACTTCAACATCACAACATGCTAACAACTAATTAACTTCACGCTAGAAAATGCCACATAGGCGTAGCTCGCTCTTACAACAGAGAAGAGAACGAGGGTCTTTTGGTCTCTGGCACTCCACCAAGCACAGACCCTCTCTGCAGGGGACAAGCTACCCGAGGGCCATAAATCTGCCACCAGAGGCTGATCTCCATGTTCGTTTGTTGGCTAGCCATGTGTGAAAATGTTAATGAGGGTTGTTATAATCCAAAAGATGGTCACGTTTTGCAAGCTCCTCTGCTTTTCTGCTTACACTCAACTATTGGGCGGCATCAATCCTCAACCACTGTTGTGCTAATATTAGATCTAATCGCTGAAGTGCGTCTGGTAAAGTCCCTCTCTGCCTCTCTCCTCCATTTTTAAATGGACAGGCTGACGTGCGTGCCAGGGAACGGCCTAGTAAAACGTGTTGTTCGTGAGTATATAAATTAGTTGCTGGCCCTAGATAACACGCAGCATAAATACGCTCATAGTGCTTTCTGCTGTCAGCGAAAAACATCACCGTTTTATATATATATATATATACATATATATATATGTGTGTGTGTGTGTGTGTATACATTATATATATATATATATATATA
>JAZGTJ010001288.1:0-49737 GCA_036877575.1 Botia almorhae | reverse complement strand
ACATCTATCTATATATATATATATACACATACACACACAAAAGTTCTCAAGCTCACATAATGCCCAAGTATTTAAGACTGATACTTAAAAGCATCCAGCATCACTGATTTGTATATAGGCTTGTGCACGTACTACTCCATGTTTTCCCATCTTTCTTGGTCTTTGTAGATAAAGATTTTCAGATTCTCACTTTGATCTCTATCTTGGATTAGTTCTCTGTTGTATTTATGCACGCTGGGAAATACTATCACGCTCGCATACCTTTTTCTCACAAAGTGTTCCATAACAGGGGACCGCTGTCTTGTTTTTGACATTATCAGCCATGCCTCAAAAAACTGCACAGACAAGCAACACTTAGCTTCCTGCACTCTCTACCTAAAACTAAACAGTAGAATAATTACTGCCGTTGAATAATACATGGCGCATTGCAAAGAAATCAACATGTCAGAAATGAGCCCCGGTTTAGTGCCGAGTGGAAAAGAATTCTGGGGGATATGAAGGTTTCGGTCGATACAGTAATAAGAGTTGGTTGAAGGTGTGTGAAGGGCTTTTGCTCTGGCTCCTGTACTCCTCTCTTGTCTCTCATTTCCTGACTTCCAGTCATTCTTTCCTTCCTGTATTTTCTTTATTTCTTTCATCGCGAAAATTCTATTTCACTGCCATAACCTGACATGCTTCCCCTTTACGAATTGATAAATGTAATTTTTTTTTTTACAAAATTTGCAGTCTAGGTGCTCACCACATTTCTAATTTATTTGGTAACCAGGTTCTCTTCCCAGCCAAACCTTTCGGAGTGCTCACTCTGTTTCGATAAAAACCATAACAAGAGTGTTCGTACGAGAGGTGTGTTAACCTGAGATCCACATTCTTTCCAATTACGCTTTCCCAGGCAGCACAGCACGCCCTTCAATTCTGTGGCACATCCCAATTGCTAGACTTCAAAGGAACACTGCCATGCAAAATGCTCACCGCTGTGTAAAATGTACGTTGGCACAAACGGCCACCTGCCCTGCACACCTTGCCTAAAGCACAGCAGTGTCCCCTATTCTCATCCCTGGGCAAACTCCACTCCAAAAAATAATTGAAATCCTTTGGGTTTGACGGACGTGATCACACTACATTATGTAAAAATACACTGCGAACATAATCCTTATCCAGGGATTACCTCCGAAATTCGTCACGATCCTCCAAACTTTCTGTGATAGCTATTTACCCTTCCCCGCCCTAAGAAGATTGCAATGCTGAATGGTGAGATAGATTTGGGGGCGGGATCAGAATGTTTAAAAAGACATTAGTCGAGCAATTAATCTCATCATTTTTGTTTCCCGCCAATGGTAACAGACAAGTTTGACTGATTTATTGTTAGTTTGTTTTCAAGGTGTCGGTCAAAACAGCACACAAAACAGCACAGCAAGAAAACCCCAGCTTTACTACATTTTAACCACATACTAGTAATGTCAAAAAATATTGTTACTTTTAAATTCTAAATAAATATATAGTATTAAACAGACTAAATACTTAATGCTAATTCATTTAAAAGTAAACAATTCCAAGCACCAAGTGTCATTCTACAGTACTCGTACCTGTTGTTTATTGTTTAGAAAATGGCAAAAAAATGAGTCTATATGGTTAGGCTTTTCAATGACCTTTTAACAAACCAATAGAAAGTATTAAGTCAACATGTGTAGCTAGCATCACCAAATTAAACATAATAACCTATCTGCCATCGAGTGGGCATATATGCAGTACTGCCCCAGACTGTCATCACTGTTTTAATGTAGCTACTTGTTTGTCGGGCTGTCCAGGGCTCTTAAACACGGCTAAAAGTTAAAAGCAGCAGAGAGCATAGTGTTTTTAAACTTTTCCAGGACAATTAACCTGTAAGTGGCTTTTTTTATCTTTTTTTCTTTTATCTTTTTATCTTTTTTTTGTCTCTGCATATGAAACTGAGACAGGAGAACTTCAACATCAAAAATGACAATGTTTTCAATAGCATAATCATCTTTGCTGTGCTATTAAAATCGGTATTGAGAAATTTCACAGGTATTAGTATTGACTAACACACACACACACACACACACAAACACTAGAGTGTGTGCTGGCTCACTGCGACTATTGGAACGGCTAAGAGCTCCTCCTTCCCCAGGGGGAACCCATTTACCATCTTTAGTTTTGTGGCAGAAGGATAAAAGAAGACAGACATTTCTTTGATAGATGTTTAAACAGGAGGATGTGGAGAAGAACACTCAGATTCTTAAGTCCAAAGCTGGAGTGATTGTTTGCAGAGTCACTGAGCTACAGTGATTCTGTCTCTCCTCTGCTTTACTTTTCTCTGCCGCTCTTCTTGTTGTTTGTGGCGGAGGTTTTTTCTTCTGTGTGCTAATGAGTTTTCTGTGTGCTTTAGTGTGTGTGTGTGTGTCAATGCTTAAATATGTGTGTTCATCTTTGTATGTGTTGAACCACTTGTGTTTGCAGCATAAAATGATTTGGCATTCTAACAGTGTGCCTCTATCTCTACCTCTCTTTCCCCACCTCTCTGTTGCTCCCTGTTTTTCTCTGTCACTGTTTGCCAAGGTTTTGCGACGGCTCGCAGAAGCCTAGTCAAACACAATTTTCTCATTCATCTTGCTGTCATTACCATATTTTAATTACTTTTTTTTAAAAAGATGGCCCAGGAGTAAAATAAATCGACAGAAAAAAGCGAGATGTTACACTGGGGGTTATCACCAGGTTTGGTGTCTCTGAGGTATAATTGTGGGACAATGAGAACCAGGCTCGTGCGGAACGCAAAGCCGCAACACTTGGCTGGGAAAACGGCAGCTCCCGGATATAATGGCCTGGAAAGGCTGGCGTGACTTCAAGGAATGGAGAGAATACTCTCCCTGTGATCTCTCGGAGGGGTCAATTGGATTTTATTATCCATAACATTCCGTGCACCTCATTTGACAATCCACTCATGGGGTCAAAGCCACTTTTGCTGCCTAATGGAAACAGTCATCAGTAATGAGGAAAGCGGTTTAATAACAAGCTTTATATTAATGCAGCGTCTAATGAACGAGTGCTGAAGCTTTTTCCCTACTGATTACTAACTGATTACTGGGTTAGTACTGTGGCAACACCGCTAGAGTCTGACTAGCTAATCGCTCCGCAAATGGATAAAATGCAACAAGCCTGATGCACCGTGTGCAGAGAATTAGGTTCGGTAACCAACGTTTGGTGAGGATCTAATAAATAAGTTCTAGGAGTTTGAAAAGTGGCCAATTTAAATGGGTCTATTGGTTGCCATAATAATAATAATAGTAATAATAATAATAATAATTGAACAGAAACAATAACATAAACAATAGTTCCCATCAGTTCTGTAGTGCCTCAATTAACTTTTTTGTATTAGTAATTTTTTGTTGTAATAACGATCATTGATTATTTCCATAATCGATGCTTTAAATATTCACTGCCAGATCAATACAATACACAGTAAAATACCTGTGGCATTTCTGTCCACCGAGGCCGTGCTCAGAAACCTTCCTGACCACAGCAGATTCACCTCCCCATTGTTTGCTGGCCTTGAGAACGCTTGACTCGGCCTTTCCACAGAACAGCTAGAAACAGGGTCTGTCTGTGAATCACAGATCTGTACCTGCTCAGATCTGCCTGGGCTTCACTGTCTGGTCATCATATTAAGAGCAGAGACGAGGAAAGGCCACAGATCGGGGCGGAAAGAGTTATGATAGAAGAGCTGATTCACTGATGATTCAACACTCTGCTATTATAGCATGTCAGAGTGACACACACACACACACACACACACACACAGAGAGAACAGGCTTTATCAGCAGTGAAAGAAAACTGGAAGCTCATGAAGGCATAATTTACAGAGTAAGATGCCATTTGACACTAGAAATTACTATCACCTGATGTTTATGTAAATCTGATTAGTTAAAGTAAACACATAATAAAACTAAACATGCCCTGTACTGACAGAAAGCCGTACAATGTTTTGCAAAAGCGCCATCAGTGCGTACGCGGCTATTAGCTTCACACTCAAGCAAACGTGTGGGGGAAGCTTTCGCGCTAATGCACACATTCACCAAGCCATTTGAGGTGAGAAATTGCTCACATCACATTTTCGCAATGGGGGATTCCTTTAAAAGTTTTTTCCCTTTTTTCGTCTATCAATCAGGAAGCGTTACATTGCTGTTTTCTGAGTGTGTCGCGCGGCGGGAGGCAGAGAGATGACTAACAGATACTGAGCGAGAGAAACATTCAGTTCAAAACCGGAACAATCCAGAGAAACAGTTTAAGCCGAGCCTTAAAAACAACATGAATAAAACATACTTTTAAAAAAATTGTCCAATACAATCAAATGCAGATGGATAACATCGAGTTCTTCCTACACAGTTTCTTGCTAATTCTGAAATAAATGTATTGTGGCCATTTTATGACGTCTAACAAATGCTGGTCTTGATTTTGCTATATAAGGTTTGATAATCTGATATACACCGATATAGCAAAATACACTGCAGCTGTATAAATGAACGTTTCTGTGTTATATTTAGGGTCCAGACAGTAAAGCTGTCAGAGCTCTATCACTTTTGCTGTGGGTTATTATGAATCCAGCATCAACTGGAGTCCTATTGCTTTCTCTCTGGCTTATTATTACGATTTTTCAATTTAAACAGCTCTAACTTTTTATTTTTATGGCGAAAACTCACCAAACTTTACATTTTATCTGTAGCACATTACTATTTCAGATCCACGGTCATCCATGGTCACAAAAGACTCTTCTTTTCGGAAAAGTGTTTTCACGGTTTCTCTAAAGATGATTTTTTTTACATTGTCATTAAAATTCTCATTCTTATGTCAATTGTTAGAACTGTGTTACATTTAATTTCCTACATCTTTCTGTCCGGTCTAAACCCTTATTGCACCTTCCAGCTGCATTTTGTATTGATTTGTCTGAGAATATCACAATATACTGTAGCGAGTGGTTTGTCATTCCATCTCAAAACAAATCCTTCTTTATCAGTTAAAGGTTGGTAGGCAATTTTGAAGAGGCTAGCAAAAGCAAGCTAGCTTTGAAAGCATAAAATCCCATCCTATCCTTCCTTTAGAGCGCTTTAAAGCCACGCCTCCTCGAACACATGAACGCATACATAGTTTGACAGGCAAGTAGGACATCCAATCAATGCATTGGACCAAATGCAATGGTTGAGTACATATTTTAGGATCAGCACAATCCTACAAACGGCAACAAAGCTTTTCATATACATACCAAGACACCAAGCTGTCTCGCTCCTCCGAAACGTTTGGATGCTATACAAGGAATTCTTTTCAGAACCCATTAAGATTCATGTCAAAAGCTTATTTTACCATGTTCCCAACATCCCCAGCCCGGGGTACACCTGCCTGATTTGTTCCATTTTCCACATCGGCGTACAAAAAAAAAGAATAAAATAACAGTTTCCCTCTGCACACACCGCTGTTGTTACCCAATGTATCTTTTCCCCCCTAAAAATAGATTTCATCTCTTTATATTAAATCCGTCTTGTTGTGTTCTGATGTTGCCAGCGGGCCATTATTTAGTTGCTTACTCAGGGATTCTCTCTACACATTTCTAATCGGAGACACTTCCGTTCAGAGCCACTTCCCAGCCCAAATACGGCTATATTTCCTTGGGATTCTAACAATGTTGTGCTGGGACTCTGATTAAAGTGAGAGATTTGTCCTTTTAAGGTACAGAATAAGGAATCCAGTGAGAAGTGAAAATGTCAAGCCAGCAGCTTTGGTTTTGAATAAAAGCGTCTGGCCTGACGCTGTATTTCATCACGCTGGCAGGTTTGGAGAGAGTCGGGTTCTTTCTGATTAGATTTCATCAATTCTGCATCTTATTTTGTCTTAGTTCACTTTAGAACCGCACGGCTGTTATTGTATTGTGCTGGAAGGAAGGATGTAAAGTGAGAGAGGGAGGGAGAGCGAGAGAGGGAGAGCAAAAGACAGTAAAGCGAGTGAAGGTGAGACGGAATAAAAGGAGCCGTGCCACAGTGGGGGGCGTCAGTGGATGCCAATCAGAAGGCATTTTTGGGTCCCGTGGGGCATATACAGTGAAGTGTAGCTGAAAGTGAAGGGAAGGACACTCACATTTTGCCAAATAATGATCAAACTGGAGGAAATTCACTAGGGCAGAGCTCAGCCTAACACACACACACACACTCACAGCAACTAAAGCAGCATGTATCAATAATCCCTACAGACACATTTATGATCCTTTGAGTACTAAAGGAAAGAGAGAATTTAAATGTTACTCTATTTAAACACAGGCAAGGGCCTTTCAGTTTAATAATTGGACAGTTCAGTGGTAGTGGTGACATCTGTAAGAACAGGATGTCTGAGAGCTGAACACCTGCTGAATCACTGCATTGGGCATTTTCAGTGTAGACAGCGCTGTTGAGTATAATGGGAGCAATCTACTGCAAATTACCAATACACACAAACAATTATTATTATAGATGCACAATGTCAATACTCTGATTCTATAATGCTCTAATTAGGACATTATAGACATAATGTGGCATTCTGTTAAGCTGCTTTAAAACAACAAAGCGCTCTATGCAAATAAACTTGACAAATTTCGGTACGGATCACCAGCAGGTTGTTAGTTTAAGCTCTGCAAAGAGCAAACCAATCAGCACTGTGCCCTTAAGCAAGGCACATAACATTACGACTACTTCAGACATGGGACAAAATGTCCCACAATATTAACTGCCAACATTTTCACATTAAAATAAATTTAAAGTAACTATTAGGATAGTTCTTACACAGAGTGTACATTCTCCCTATTTTAATAATATAACCAATCAATTAAAGTAAAACCCAACCTGTCAATACATGCTTATGTTTTCTGTGTAAAAATAATAATATCCTTAATTACAAGAATGTCCAATTATACAACAGTTTTTCAGTGCCACCTTAAATTAAAATAATAAATCTAAGATGTACCAAAGTCATACCTCTATCAGAATAGATTTTTTCATAACAGCCCTTTTACAAGAATATAGTCAATGTTTTGAAAACACATTCATACCATTATGAGATTATCGGAATTTAATACCGAAGTACAAAATTATTCTCGTGACATGATTATTATGAGATTATTCTCAAAATATTCTGACTACAAACATCAAAATTGTTTCACTTAATAAAACTGCATCACAACACTGAGAGTACCACAGTTTCTGAACCACCAGAGAAATAAATACAGGTCAATGTGTCAGCAGCCAACAACGAAGACCAGCTACAAGATCAGACTTTGGCTTACAGATAAATGTTAACATGGGCCACTGAAAGAATATGCTATTGCACTTCAATGCAAAGCATTCATCAAGGGAGAGTGGTCTCTCAGTTCGAGTGGACTTTGGTAGGGGCCAGCTGGCATGGCTAAAACTGGACTGCTGTGTGTGGCTTCAAACCCTGTAGTGAAGTTTCTTGGAATACCCTCAAAAAGACATCTCACATCAATCTAGCCAAGTTTAAACAGTCTCATTACGGAGTCTGAAGGTACAGAAAGCTGGAAGGAAAATATAATGTCTTACCTTGGGTTAGAAGGAAAAGGTTGAAGATTGTGGAAAAGGTTATTGCCATCATCGGAGAATCCAAAGAAACAGCAAGGATGAAAGAGAGGGAAAAGAGAATGACAGCAATTAGTAAATGGCAATAAATATGTTTAATAGCAGCAAAAAAATACAGTTGTAATCAAGGCGAGATTTCTGGGCCGACGGCACCCTGATTACACATGGAAATGAGGATCATTTAGTTTGTTAGAAAACAACCTTGGTCGGTCACCCTAGGATAGAACAGTATGTTGCATGCTTGCATATATCCATACAAAAACAAGACAATCTGAGAATGCGAGATGCATATATTGCATTTGCATATATTGCAAATGCATGTACTGTATATAAACATTTGCAGCTGCTGGTAAATAAACAGCTTTCACAGTAGACGGTTTTTAATTTTTTTTTCAGACAAAAAAAGTTCATGTTAAAGATGATGTTAAATTAAAGGTTTCTCGGATAAGCAAATTGCTATCTGGGTTTCCTTAAAATACCAGCACATACATCATTGTGCATCAGGCTTTAATACTTTTCTAAGGGTGTACAAAAACACATTTACAGCATTTGCGCATAGAAGGTGCCGTACAAGGTGATGCAAAGCAGCAAGTAAAGGAACTGGAAAGACAGGTGTTCAGCACACTGAGTTCATGCTGAAAGTTTTTTGTCCTTCTTCTACAGACTCTGTGCACTGAACATGTGTGCTGAGCTTTACATGAAACACCTCAGCACCTACAAACCCAAAATAGCCGCGGCTCCCAGACCCCGCTTGAAACGGGGAGCGTAAAGCTCTGACTCATCCTCAGTGCTGCTTCTTTTAGGTGTGACAGCACGAAGAGAAGTTTAAGGTGTTATTTTAGGCAGTTAAGTGGTCAGCACGAAGACACACACACACTCACTCTGTCTCAAAGACTGAAAGACAACATGAAAGAGTATTTGCAACAATATTTAAACTTCCGTGTTGTGATATTGGCTTTTAAGTGAAACTAAATATTCGGTTGTAAATAATATTAAGAGACTTGATTTTATTCATTTGGATTTTTCATGATTCAATCATGAAAAGGTAAAGTTTGTGATAGTACTAGTTATTATTTTTTATTTTTGTTGTAAATGAAATAAAAGTGTGTATGTGACATTGGTTACATCATCTGAAAAGGCGTTTCAGAGGCAGAGGAAGTTAACGTGATATTCTGCAAGCGTACAATCACGTGCACTGATAAAACACGAGCTATATGAGCTTGGATGTTTAATATAAGCGCTCATTCGGATTTCATGTTGTTGTTCACATGACTTGCGTTTCTCAAGAACCACATGACAACGCTTTACCAACGCTGAGGTAAAGCTTGAAAAAACATCTAAAAGAGCCTCAAGTTCACGTTATAAATATTTGTCAGTGCTGTATTCAGCGTGTGCTCCTGCACATCACTAAAGCAGCGTGATGTCAAACGCGTGAGACCCGAACACAGGCTCTGTGTGATAAAGCCATTACAGAAAGCCTGGCAAACTTCACTGGCTTTCAGAATGGAGTCGGTTTCGCTTCGGTAAATCTACCCGCATCAGCTCCAAGCGTTCTCCTTCACACGCTCCAGGCGCGTTGAGGTGGTCAGGGCAGTTTTAATTCCTCTGTGTTCTCAGGAGGCTTAGTCCCTTTGCGCGACACCAAACTGCCCCTGCGTACTCCATCTCCATAAAACCAATCCATTACTAAGAAAGCAGAGCACAGATCACCCTCACATGCCCTGTGCCTCACTTTCCCTTATTCACCACTTGTGTTTCATTTCACACCTTTTCAGGCTGTTTTCCTTTGCATCCTTTCTGGAGGGAAGGAGAAGTGTGGTGTGTTTGGGAAGGGGACAGCTTATTGGTTCTTTCACAAATTACATGCAAAAAAGAAGCACTTGAGATAACACAAGTGTGTGTGTGTGTGTATGCGTGTGTGCTTTTGGAATACAACCTCTCTCTCTCTTTCTCTCTCTCACAGGCAAAGGCCCAATGAATAAATGAATGAATTAACATGAAGTTCAGGCCCTGGGGTCCTTTTTCAACTCCTGAAAGTGGAAAGCCCTGCCCATGTGTTTCGAAAGTCACCAACAACGTAAACACACACACACACACGGACATGCAAACCTCTGATTCAGAGTTCTTATGACACACACACACACACTTAGAAAAGATTTATGACCCGCATCAGAGTATTTGCAATTCAAGAGTTCAGAACTCTATTTATTAAAGAAAGAAAGTTACACTGTGAGGATAGAGAGAGAGAGAGAGAGAGTGAGAGAGAGACATCAGGAGAGAAATAAAAAAGGATGTTATTGTGTTTGTGTGAAGACACATCCTCGAGGGGAATGAGGGACAGCTCTATATTTAAAGCACAGCCTCACTCCAAACAGCCTTTCAGTGAGAAAGACAATGGCAGAGAGAGATGCCTAATGTCATATCTTCTGTGTGCTACTCCGTCACCTCAGCAGTAGGTGACAAAAAGAGAGAGAGAAAGGGTGGGCGTTTGACCTCCGAGTGAATCCAGGAAGTTTAGCCTTCAGATAAGTTACTCTACAAGATTCTCAACCATAAATTAACATGTCTAACAATCAAAATGTGAGAAATATAAAAAAACAGCTTCTACTTTACACCAACTGTGGTATTATTACTTTTAAGGGATCATCCCCCCAAATAATAAGCCTCTGTTTAAATTGACACGTTTGGCAGATGCTTTCATCAAAAGCAACTTACAGTGCAGTCACAGTATATGTTTAATTATTATATATTTTCCCTGGGATTGAACCCACAACCTCTGTGTTGCTAACACGCTGGCTACGAATTGAGCTTTAGAAACCCCATCTGAACGATGTTAAGGTTGTGTTATACAAACACTCAATAAATGTTAACTTAAATGTAACATAAATTCCATTTTTTATGTAACCAGTTTCGAATGAAACTTAATTCCTGATTACCAGCCCTAGTCCCGCCCACCTCTAACCCACACCCAACCCTTTCTGCACGCTGGTGTGCAAAAAAATCCACAAAAATCCAAAAACTCCTACGGATTAGCGAAACAGCTCTCCTCGTCATCAGAAAGAGGGATTTTAATTTCACACTGTTATCAGCCCAGACGCAGTGTCACCGTTCCAAACCTTTACCCTGAACTCTACAGCAGGCTGAGAGACACAGCCAGTGACAGCAGTCAACTGCTCACTATAAAAGGCAGTCAGAGAGACCCAGAGGGGAATCAAAGCCGAGAGAGAGAGAGAGACAGAGAGAGAGAGAGAGAGAGAGGCAGCATGTATTTTGCATAGGGTGGGTTTCCACGGCTCGCAGGACTGATGCGTGTTCACACAGACAGACTTGCACACAAACACTGGCGCTGTTTATGGCTGCAGTAATTGAACTAACTGATGTGATCTTTCAGAGGCGCGCGTGCGAGAATGAAAATGCGAGGCGGGCAGACGGCAGGCACGCCGACACCATAATCCTCTCCAGGTCAAAGAACAGAGACGATGGAAACAAAGGTTCCTCCATAATGGAATCCCAAACAATCACTTTAAATTCAGGGCTGCGTTTGTACTGTGAATCGGGGAGCAGAAACATGCCATATGGGCTAACATAAGCAAAGCTTCTTTTAAATGTCGCTCTTTCACTGTCTGTCTCTCTCACCCTCTGCCATCAAACACCGCTTTGGACCAAGAGGAACGACCACCAGAGGGAGTTTTGAAGTTTGTTTGAAGGATTTCAGCAGGGTTTTGAAGGACCGGTGATCATGCAGTTAATTTCCCCTCAGAAGTTCTTCTCCGAGCGCCTTCAGAAAAACGGCCCCATTTCCTGTGTTTGTTGAGAGGGTTTTGTGGAACTCAAAGCTATTATTCAGGTGTCTCCTGGAGCTGTAAGACAAACAAAAAACCCTTTCTTTCTAACTCGGAGGAAAACTGAGAACTTTAACCGGTCTAGGGAAGAGATGAACACAAACAAATTCTGGCTAAGAATTTCTTGGCTGATAACGGATATGTTGCCTAAAATTATAAACCTATTTTTTTCCCATTTTTATGAAAACAACATTCGTACAAAAAGAAATTCTAATCCAGAATTTCAAATGTTGCATTTAGGCATCAAAGCATTTTACAGAAGATGAAAATGCTTGGTAGCTGTTTGGTACTTTTAAAAGCCAGGAAAGATGAAAAGAATTTAGTATATAAACAATCCCTGACATTTTCCTAATGTCGAATCACATGGTTACAACATAACAAAACAAAAAAAAATCCTTATTTTACTGATGTGGATGATGAGAGAGGGGACAGGGAATAACATGAGCCAGATTCAAACCCACATTCCCCACATAAGCACCTTGGCTCAATGTGATGAAGCAGCTCCAACACAAATTAGAATTCTAAAAGAACACCATCAAAAACATTCCATATTTGGCTGAGCTGCTTCAGCACATTATCATTTCAGTCCTGGACTCCCACCGTTTGGCATTCAGGATGAGAACTCAGGGGTCTTGAGAGGGCTACTTTTAATCAGGCAGTTTGTGTGGTACTCCAGCTGGTAGCACATGAGCCGCGTGGCTAAACGAAAAGCGGGCACGGAGACCATCCGTCCGCCTGGCGATCGCTGATGAGCAAAGCAACCTGGTCATTAGCTCTGATTGGCTGCCACGCCTTCATGCAAAAACTCTGGAAACGCTGCTTTTCAAACCCCAAAACACAGGTGCACTATGGATAGACTGTTTCTCTTTCTCTCTCTATCCATCTGTCCTCTCCCTGAGTATTTTGAAAATGTGAAATAGATGAGGAGATGCTCACTGAATAGTTGATCAGAGGCATGGCTTGGCAACCACCGCAATCTCTGCAACAATCAGGAGTTCTTCCTAGCATAGCATTCTGATGCGCTAACACAGTGTCCTCACCAGGCAGACGTGACAAGTACACTTTCTGTCCTTACTGAAATCAAAATACCGTGAGAAGCTACTAAATCAGAACATACTTAATGTACATGCTGTGTTCATTCATCTAGGGAAAAGGATTTTCAGCTTCCCATTTCAAAAGGGGCAACAAAATCCTAGCTAACGGGGAATGTTCACAAAACGCTTGCTAGCATTCTATTACATTTCTCTCAAAGTTATCAAAATATTTTTGCATTAACATAAGTAGAACCGTTTTAAAGTTAGATATCATAAAACAAAAAGGGTACTCTTAAATTGTTAGTGGAATGTTTTAGAAGTTACATAATAAAACAAAAATCTTTTAACCAAGCAATAACATTAATACAGTGTCAAAAAACTGGACATTTTTTACATTCCTGAAATAACATTTTTAATGTTTTTATTACTTAATGGAAATGTTCTTACGTTCTTTACATTCCAAACTAAAATTGTTAGCTGGAAAGCCTCTAAGTCATATCTGCAAATCAGCACAACAAAAATAGAATGCAAGTGACCAACAAAACATTGAAACAGCTTTACGGCTTGTTAAATCAAAAACTGATTAACAGGGAAGGATTTGTCGCTTTGCACCTGGTTAGAAAACAGTGTTACTGATGGTTTAGATGAGCCCATGGCTACATTTCATACATGTGGCATCTTCGAAACATAAACATAAATTACTGGGCATCTCTTGGCTACTTATGCACCATACCGATGGCAAGTAAATCAGGTTTAATAACAGCAGGTTTTCTGTATGCTAGTCGATCTCTGATTTAGTTTATTCATATATGATCTAATTAAGTGATTAATACAAAGTGAATTTGTCAGAACAGACATAACCTCTCTTTAGTTCCAACACAGTCATTGCTCATGCTACTAAAACAGCTTTTGCGGAGCATGTTATTTATTGCCAGTTTCTTTATAAATGTAGTTCATAATTCCTATCTCTAAAAAAAACTGATCTGAATAAAAATGCTATGACATTAATAATCTCCACATGAAAATTAGATCTATGAGTCCTTTATCATCAAAAATTATAAAATACGTTGTACTCTGGTAACACTTTTAGGCTTTGGGAATGTTTTCATAACATTTCCATTTAGTAACAAAAACTTTAAAAATATTATTTTGAAAATTTCAGGAACATTCAAAATGTCCAGTTTATTTAGTGTTAATGTTATTGAAAAAAATTCTTTTGACTAAGCAAACATGTTTTTAATTCTGTAACGTTTACAAAACATTGCACTAACTGCTTAAGAATAAGTATATAATATATAGCATTAAAAAAGTTCTATTATACTGCAAGAGCATGCTTGATAACATTAAGGGAACATTTAGAGAACATTAGCCAGCGTTAGCTAGGTACTCCTTTAGGTAATGGAAAAGCTTGCGCTTCTCTAAAACATTCTAATTAAAACCTCTCCAGAGGATGAGAATTATCAATAATTAATGCCCCAAAACACACAGACAGAAGATGCTAGATGCATGCGAGTATAGGACATACAAACACACACATGCACACACACACACAATCTCCATTAGCAAAGATGCATGCCAAGCTTTACTGTCCTCTGCTTTAATTGGCTTATTAGTTTTGCCCTTCTATCCTTTTAGCCTGATTGGTCCTCTTTTTAAAAGCAGGAGACTGAAAACAAATGCAAACGGGCCCATAGCAGGGTCTATAACTTCAGTGCCATGCATAGCACAATGTTAATCAGTCCTCTGGGCTAAAATAAGGTTCCAGGTGGTGTGGAACACAGTAACCTCTACAAAGTTCAGCTTTTTTAATGAGGGCATTTTAATCTCTTAACTATGGTGGTGAATAGTTTAACATGCTCCCTCCATCTCTGTCTCTCTCTCCGTCTAATTCTGTCTGTCCAACGGCGCACATTCTGGATACTGCGTGAGGTGAAACAGATATGCATTTTTGATTAAGCTACGTGTAATATTTATCGAGTTATGGCGAGTATGAATCATTTTAATTGTGCTTGTACTCTGCAGGGCATGTCTAAATAAGGGATCCTCTAAGAATGGTTCCTTCTCTGAATTATTCCTTCTTAATCTCTCTCTCTCTCTCTCTCTCTCTCTCTCTATCACTGCACATCCCTCTCTCACCTCTTTTCCTTCATCTCTCACCAGGCCAGAGAGAGAGAGATTAAGAAAAGAAGTATGCTGTATAGTATGGTTTTACTGCACTTATTAGAATAAAGCAAACACAAAACAAAAGCTAATTATCGTAGCGATGTGCTATAGGGGTGGCCCATCACAGCACTGGCCTTGGCTTTAACCTTGCCATGGGAAGTACTTCTACCTACATACGACCCCATTCTGATCCGCCCTCTGTTCATTAAGGCCATAAAAGAATGAAGGCTGAGAAAAAGACAGCGATAAGAGAGCCCAGGAGTGCGATGTTGAATAGGAATTAAAAAAATTGAGTAACCGCTTACAATTATTTCACATTTTAACCGCAAATATAAACACGTTTTCATATTAGGCTCCTTGGCAAATAAAACGATACTACAGGGAAACTAACTACTCTCATGAAGCGTTTAAAAAATAAAGGAGAGAAAGAGTTAATAGCCCTAAATCCAACAGCCCACAATTTGCCAATTCTACGCAGCGTCTATTTTCACCCCATTAACAAATTAGGCATCACGTCTACGTCCCGATACTTCATCACCCCCATCAGCGTTGATTGAATATGTCATTGCGAGACTCACTCCGCTTCTCGTTAATAACACCATTAAGAGCCTCCGCCGAGATCAAATAACGGCAGAAAGCCTAACCGCATCTTAATCAGCGATGTTAAGCATATTCGCAAATATGCAAATATTCAAATTCAAACCGTGCCATTATTTGTATACATAATTGCCATTTCCACTGGATGTGGCATTTTCTTGCAAGACAAATTATTTTGATAAGTTATTATTTTGCGCTGAAATGAGAAAACGGAGCCTTATTGCTGCTTGTTTGTTGATTTATGAAAATCTCAAAGAAAAGTCATGTTTTTTTCATGAAGTACTGGAGTATTGGGTTGAGTGCAGGTCGACAGTGAAACCAAATGGGCCGGGAAGCAATTGATGCTAATTTAGAATATCACTAATTTGAAAATACGGCATGAAGCTAATCGAAATTCTATCTCGGGAGAAAAAAAGGGGAGGCAGGAAATAAATACGCAACTGTCTTGTTTGATCCAATTTCAGCAAAATGCAACAGAGCAGTTACGGGGAGAAAAAGGAGCAAATCATTACCCTCTAAGTTGAAAATAAACTTTTTACTGCCTCAGCAGTGCCGAGCTTTATGGAGATTTTATAGATGTTTCCTGCATACTAATAAGCAGAGGCTGATAATTCGATGGTCATCACTAAAATCTAAAAAGATTTATTGGTAAACACTGTCGCGTAATAAAATAAATCCATACGGAATGTAAGTCCCGTGACGTGTCTGTCCTCTTGCTAAAACTGAACCTTGTTTGGTCCAGTGAGGAAAACGACATGAACAAAAATGCTTTAGCGGTTACTTACCGTTATTTTAAAATGCTTTATCACACACTGTTCAATTGCGTTTGCTGAATGATAAAACAAAAGGAGAAGCCGGTAATGACTATGAAATGACAGACAGAGGCAGAGAAAAGAGAATAATATTGGTTACTCTGTGCTTTGTCTCTAAGCAAATGACAGGAGAGTGCAGTCAAGGTCAGGCCAATAGATGGAAGGTTAACAGAGAATTGTGGGGGATGGGGCGGAGCCAATCAGCTGACACACACTAGCTGCAGAAATAAAACAGTGCGCTGATAAAACCTCGACCTGACCCCACAGGAATAGTAGATAAAACAAAAATACGCTTTCTGGTGCGAATTCATAATCGACAGCTTGTTTATAATTAGCACTTGCTTAAAAAAAAAGTTAAAGTTTATCCATTCGGTACAAAAAGCTGCTTCAAGTTCAGTAATAAATAATAATTAAAACAATAATAGATAAATAAACTAAATATTAAATTAAAATAAATTGAATGCAAACTATTATCCCAATCTTAATTTGCACAAAGCAATCATTCAGAGCCTTTATTACTCTGCTTCTAATTTAGAGTTTTGATTATGCCAAAATTTTACGTGCCAGGTACTAATCAGCAAAGATATAAAGTAAATAAGGATAAATAAAAAGTCCTACATGACAAACGGGAGAATAAAAATAAATGATATTGTAATGGAAATGAAGAGGAATGAATAACATGGATGGCTGACTGCAGTCTCCACCTCCACAGACTGAAGATCCAGCAACTGGCAACAGAAGGGGAGATGGAAGATGAAAGTATGACACAGTCAAGGGCATGTCAAACAAAGAAACAAAAGCAACCAAACAAATAAAATCCACTGCCCTGTACAGAATCATACACAAGCATAAAGCCAGAGCAACATATTCTTGCTTTTCAGCAAACTTGTTTTTTTGTTTGTTTTTTCCTTTTCTCACTGTACAATACTCTGCGGGACAGCTCGGCTTTTCTATGCGAAACGTGTCAAATTGATTGTGCTGATATTTGTCAGCAAAACAAGGAATAAGAATGCTTATTAGACACAGAGGGGCAATAGTGTCTCAGCCAGTGCTGACTCAACATTATCTCAAATATATATATATATATATTGTATATGTATATACAAAAAACAAAAATCCAACGTTAGCTTTAGTATGCTAGATACTGAAGAGGAACTGTCAAGCAAGAGAACTTAAATCCAATGGAACATCCTCCGGTTTTCCAGAGCAGATTCGGATAACTAACCTCTGGGTTTGCTGCTGTTTGTGAGGGGTTAACAGGGGTGGTTACTTTATCAAACTGAACATTCCATATGCAAATCTAAACAGACGGGTCGCTGCAAATTGGAAAGGGAAAAACTCTCCTTTACATGCAAATTTGATTTTTTACATAACCAGGACGAGAACTTTAGTAAATGTTCTACTAATGGTACTGCAATAACATTTTTGATAACTTTGAGAAAACGTATAGAGAACATTAGCCAACGTTCTAAGAACATTACCTGTTAGCTGGGAATGTATTAAAATGTAAAAACTTAATGTGTGGCACATACAGTACTGTATAAATATGGTTATGTCTCGGCAGGAGAAGCGTCAGAAAAGTGTCAGGAAACTCCAGCACTCTTTTTGTAGTTCCCTGCTAGTTTGTCTCTCTCCACAGCCGTCTTGCCTCATCTGCCTTTTCCAATAGCAAACAGGAGGAATTTTTGACCTCTTGACCTTGGCCAATTAAGGTTTTTCCCGTTGAATGGCTGCAAGCTACCAGAACTCCTGTGTGTCAGAAGACGTTTTAACAAGAGTGACTATAAATTGACACAGCTCACTTCTCCCTTTCTTTTTCTTTTAGTAAGACGTCTATTCTTACACCCAACCTCTCCATCTTACTAATCGGACGAAGACTTCCTCTGCTGCGAGCGCTCGCTGCGAATCGACTGGTTTCTCCTCGAAGCCACCTCTCCAAACGATGTTGTGACACACCAAATGATATATTTGTGACAAATCGCGTTCCAGGAACAAAACCCACAGTGTGCTTCTTGGAACGATGTCACGACACAGTTACATAAAAGTTTCCCTCCTTTTCCGGGACAGCCTCCTACCCCTCAGCACCCCATTGTGTCGGCTTTTGTTCCAGCAATCACTTGGAGGCTCTCTCCAGCTTGTGCTGAATCATCCAGACCCACACACAGAGACAATCATGCTTTTCCTTTAGAGAAGCTCTCCAACCCCCATATTTAAAGCACCCATCCTACTGATATTGTCAAGAGGTCGTACATTTCGATCTGTTCTTAGATATGTACGTGAGGTAAAAATATCCTACGAGGTGCAACGAGGACAAAACCAAAACACAAAAATGGAATCCTGCAAGGGATTTATTTCCTGAATTAGATCTCCGCTACAAAAACGAACATTTTCACAGAGCTCACTTCCTGTGAAGGAGCTCATCTTCAAGAGGATGTGTGTAATTTTGCGCCATGTTAAAACAACTTTTTCCCGTCTCAGCTTAATGTGCCGAGACAACTATAAGGAAGTTATTCATTTTAGCCGGAAAAAAATGTGAACATGTCAAATATGTGTCACACATATATCACACATTAAGATAATATTTCCCTATGCTATACATTTATGTAAATTATAAATTGTTTAGATAAAATGAAGCAGATCGTACCTAATATTTCTACAGTAATATCCCAAGCCAGACTTTTAACGTATTAAAGGTAGGGTAGGCAATTTTGGAGAGACTAGCATTGAAAGCATAAGATTCCTTCAGAGAGCTTTCCAAAGCCACAACTCCTACAAATACATATACATATGCATTTACATAGTTTGACAGGCAAGTAGGATATCCTATCAACAAATATTTCATAGTCCTGTGCCTTCCACAGATGATATATAATTACATTTATACCAATGTATTTAGCAAATGCTATCAGGATGTAAAGAAACTTTCAACCAGCATAACAATGAAGGTTCCCACCCTGCCTTTAACTCGTTTTCCCCCACACCTTTCGTCATTCTTTGCTTCCCCTTCACCTTATCCTGCATCATTGAAACTCTCAGGGGATGCTGGGATTGAATGGGGCCTTCTCCCTCTTCCTAAAGTTCAGCAATGGGAGGCCGCTAACCCAGTTACCCGCGATGTTCTCCTGTACAGCTAAAGGCTAAAGAAGAGCAGCGGACACATTAATAGCAAAAAATAGCTCTCCGGGGACGCAGCTGCTGAGAATCTCTCTCCTACGCCAAACTCTGCTGGAGTTTTCAAAAAGCTTTATCATGTCCCTGCCTTATTCATCTGGATGGCCAGGCCTGGTGAATGCCACCTCCTATATAACTCTTAGCAGATTACAGTTGACCGAGGGGTCGGGGGAGGAGTGGCTCTTCCATACCTCCCCTTGAAAGACAAATTAGATGACACAATCTGAGAAAAGGTACATGGTATGGATCTGTTGACGTATAACCTTAGGATGGGTAGAGCACCTCTCAAAAGCATATCATTTCTATTCAAGATCATTGGGACTTTACGACAACCTCGTATTCCTGGTTACTATTGCACGTTGGTTCATCCAGTTTATGTAATAATGCCAAGACATATTACTCTTGAATACCAATATTACATACCTTTTGACATCTACAGAACGGACTTTAAAATCCCTGCTTCCAATGCACCCCTTTATAGACTATTTTTTTGTAATTGCAAATCACTCTCAAAAATGTGACTGATTTACATTGCCTACAATATCAGTTAAAGCTCACCAGGTGGTTGGACATGGACGTCAGTTAAGTCTAACCCTAAGTTTATGGTGAGATGTATTCTGGGAAGACTACAGTAGGAGGAGACTGCATGGAAGCCATTAGTCTCACATAACCTGACCCTTAGTCTGACAACAGAAGATCCCATTGCAGATTTCATTGGCCCAGGACCGCCCAAGAGGCCGTCTGATCGACAACCAATCACATTTCGTTTGGTTTAGCATCACGTTTTCCAAGAAGGGAGAGAAGACAAGTGTGTGATGACTACTGCCGGCCTCCAAACCACCTGTAACTTCCACCCAAAATCTGCTGTCACATTTGTTTCCATCACTTCGTACTGTCGGCCATTAATATTTAACTCTTTGTTGACCGGGTTGAACATAAGTAAACAAATAAAGCAAAACACGTCAAAGGCTCAATCAAAACCTGAATGCACCCAGACAGAAACTAAAGTTATGCTTTAACACAGCAGTGCACAAAAGAGATTTGTGAGGACGTCATATAATAAATGACTTCACCCTTGAGTTTCACAGAAAGACAGAATGAATCACCCACACGTAGGCCTTTACATTTAATGCAATATATCACCCAATCTTCCTCCACAATACCGCAATTCTTTCTCCACTGTCTACCGCTAAACTTCCTACACTTCCTACTGCTATACTCTTTATAAATCAGCAAAACCTTCTCAACACTCTACCAGCTCCACCATACTGTCTGAAGCCTTGTTGGCTTTACACATACCCTCCATTTCAATCTGGGTCAAAGGAGAAAGAAGGGGGAGGGCTGGGTGTGGAATAAACCAATGAGGTCGTACTAACACTGCTGACAGGAAGGGAGACATGCTGAGACTTCCTGTCAAGAGACCTCCATTTCTAGAAAAGATGGGCGGAGAGGGAAAGAGGTGATGAGGAAAGTTACCCATAGTTCCTCTCCTCTCACCTTCTTCAACTCTTGGCATCTCTTCTCCTGTCATTGCTGGGCTGTGAACTCATGTCTACATCAGATATTTGACAATACAGATGAAAGAGCTCGCTCGCGATTGTAAAGATGACCGTGCGAAGCCTGAAGCTTTCTTTCGAACACAATATGGCGTCAGATATATACTGTAAAACTCATGTTCATGACGTTACAGACACCTCCTGAATTTCAAGCAGGATAGGTGTAGGCTTTTTTTTTATCTTGTTTCTCCACTTATTGGATCACAGTTGTAATACTAAACTCAAAATCAAATACAGAAGCTTCTAATAATATTTACGCACTTAAGCCACAGTCGCAGAACTGAACAAATATTAAACCAAGTGGTGTTTATTTTAAAAATAACTTAAGCAGAGCTATAAAATATAATGATAAAAATATAAAAAATAATGGGTTAGGGCTATATAATGCCTGTATATAGAAATAGATACAGAAATAGATTGTGCATACACATGTACGTTTATATTTACACACATATATTTACACCTTTGCAAACATAAAAAAATTAGATACAAAATCTAATGCAATGACATTCATGCATTCGTAAGTGTGTCTTAAGTGTTCAAATACTTCTTGGGGCCCCTGTATATATTTGACAATAGTGTGAAAACAGTAAAGAGCGTTTTCATTGGCCATTCAGGCGATCTCGTTCTGGCAGGATTTCAGCCCTGAGTGCTCCATTTACCTTTCCATCAACTCTAAACTCTGAGCTGCTGTTTGTGCCAAATGTGCCAGCAGAGCCTGAACACACACACAACTTTGGGGATAGAGTGATGGAAGCAAAGCTCTGTGTGTGTGTGTGTGTGTGTGTCTGCATGGCGTGTCCTCACATTCCCTGTGCATCACGATTTCTCTGGCTCCACATTGACTGGGGTTATTTAAGGAACAGAGAGTGCAGAGAGAGAGAGAGAGAGAGAGAGAGAGAAAGGGGGGGATTTTCGTGCGATCTGAGTGAAGGGGATTGGGGAGACGAAGCCAAAAGCTTGTGCGTGTCCCATGCGTCACAGTCAAATCTCTGAACTCACAGGAACACAGCACGAAAACATACACAGTTGACAAATGCACAAGGAGATGCTCGTGTTACCAAACATCCCTGCAGTTCTAAAACGAAACGAGACAAAAACGAGAAGAATGATCAAAGACTCAAACTGTTTATCTCTGAATGTCTGATAATAAGTCAAGGCAGACTTCAGCATTACTAGCACTTGCTATTGCTATTCTTTTGGGGTTGGATGCTTTTAGGGTTAATGTAGGGTTACATTAATGCAAAGGTTATGAAAGATAATTCAATTGTCCTTATTAAGGAGAGCTGTACTGTTATTCTTGAATTATCAGACTAACGATTTTTCCTGGTGGATGAAGAGATCCACCAGGAAATCTGATTAGATCCTATAGCTGTTCATCAATGGAACCAGAGTCAAATTCAGAGTAAGCAACTACCAAGAGCACCCTGCCAATGCCCTAGCAACCACCTGAAAACACCTTAGCGACTGCATATCAACTCACTAAAAACATTCAAAACACGTTAACAGCAAAGCAGCATTTCTGGCAACCCCACGTATCAGCACCGTCAGCAATAGCACTGTGGCGGCAAGCTTTGCACAAACAAGAACCATTCAGATATTCCTAATAAAATGCAACATGTAGCTGAATGAATGAATTACATCGCTAATAAAAAACTCATTGTTCTCTGCCATTAATGAAAAAGGCTTTGCTAAATCGCCGAACACTGTCAGCATAGGAAATAAGATAGATCTCCTCATTTCCACATTCATTTATGGTATAAATATTTATGGTAGAAAAACACGAGGTGAATGTTTGTCATTAGAAAATACTAGAAGTCCGTGTCACTCACTGCTCTGAGTGGGTGTGTGTTTTCTGTGTGATCGGCACGCACAGAATAAATGCATAATAAACTAAATTCCAGCAGGCGCCCAGACGAGACGGAGTCTTTCATTTCTCATGCCCACAGCTCTACAGCAGGCAGCAGGAAGTCACGCTTCTCTCTTCTAATGGCCTGAACCTAAAGTGGCCATTGCCGCCCCATGTGCACATGCTGGAGGAACCGGACAAGCAGTGATAATGAAATGATTGCATCCCTTCACTGACCCTCGCTTGAACTAGGCCTGTGTTGTTACTTCAGGATCGTCTATTGCCACATCCAGTTTATATGTATAAACACACACACACATACACACACACACTTATCTATCTAAAAGGGGACATCTATTGTTTTCATACACAGCTAGTTTACATTTATCCCTAGCACTAATAGAAAACTCTCTGCATTTTAACAACTAAAACAAACTTTACTAACTTTATTTTTAAAGCGATGTCAAAATGTAAAGGTGTTACTATACTTGTGGGGACAATTAGTCCACACATACACACACACACACACATATATATATATATAAAATATTAAGGACAGAAGGAGGTTTAGTTGCATCCATCTGCAGCAGGATACCTTTAATCGCAGTACATCCCTCAGTCTGACAGGAATAAATACAGTAAGCATATCTTTTAATAGTCCTGACACCAAAATGCCCGCGTTCATAATGCACTCTTAATATTTATATCTACAGCAATTAAACAATCCCCCCTCGTCGCGAAATCTAAAGGCTAATGAATAAAGCAGAATCTTCACAGAATCACAGCTGCTGGAGATGCTGTTTGCCGACTGAGGACAACATGTACAGTAATTGCCGTCTAAGAGATGAAGCAGCTCTTACACTCTGTGATATCTCTCCAACACAGTAACGCTGCGGTAAAATGAGGGAAAAATCGGAATGAAATATATAGATGTGAACCGTACACAGGGTAAACTTTTAGCCTCACCTGCCGATTGCTGCTGAACTGAGTAAAGGTACCAGCCATGCATTTTTCTTACCAGCCATGCATTTTGCATGACTGCATGTCATGTGCTCATTTCCCCTGCCATTTTGTAGCAAACCGCACAAGCCACTGCATCACTTTTAGTGAAAAAGAACTCAAAAAGCACAAATAAACCAAAAAATTAGAAACCTGTTATGATTTTGTTTTAACCAAATACAGCCCTGGAGTTATGGCACTACAAAATAACTACTCTTAGCTGTTGGTACATTTGATATGAATGTTGTAGGAAACACTTATTAAAAACAACAACGTTAATAATAAAAATAAATGTGACACGCACAGATCTATCATACATTGGGACGTAATGCCTGTATTATATTGTTAAATATAAGGGATAATAAAAAGTGCAAACCAAAAGTGTATTAGTCAACCCTGAACCACTGGGGCCCTTTAAAATTGCAACCTCTAGATCTACTTACATTTTCTTTTGCTAGAGAACAGTCATTAAAACATGCTGAAGCATGTCTTTAATTGTCATTCATAAATTCGCTTCACTGAAGCTTCATCTAATGAAAACTGGGCAGAATGCCCCTCTTGTCCTGTTCTCCCCCGGCTCACAGCACACTCTCACCCCATCTGTGGGCCAAAAGCGCTTCTTCTAAAGGTGCTGAGATTGCACTGCACTGATACTTCCAGAAAGGCCTCTGATATTACACAGAGAAAGTACAAGAGCGAGCAAACCCTGGGCGGCAGCGGAAGTCACTGCTCGGGAAAGTTCAGCGCTAATAAAACGGTGTCAGACAGCTGTGCTTTGTTGTAGTCTAACAAAACCAGCAGTTTTAAGTCCTTTATGTAACATTATTTCCTGAGAAAAACATCAACCTACAAGTAAAACGTCAGGAACGATGGCTGCTTTATGCCTTTGCAGATTAGCGATACATTGTTACAGTTATTTTTGTGATCTTCAGACCATGAGCACACTAAAAAAATTAGGAATACCTTAAAAGTTAAGAAAGTTATCCCCCCTCCAAGAAACTAAATACAAAAGGTCCATCAAGCAACTATGTGTCTTTTCCCCCGGAGTACAAAAGCAGATCTAGGCAACGTTGGATCTAAAAAACTCGTAAGCCTGCCAAACTCTTCTGGAATAGGAGTTTTCCTACTCCAGTGATTAATTATTGGAAATGGAAGACAGCTGCGTCTAATTAATCTGCAAGGCGGGCAGTGTGGTGCGAGATTCTGCGTGGAGAAACCAGTGCTGCCGTTTCTTCACTGGAGAACTCATGTATAATGGAGACAAGAAGATGAGAGAGAAAACGAATGGAGTGGGAGATCTTGTTAGCGCCGTAGGCCGCATTGACCGCGCTCTCCCTGGCAGATCCATGTTAAAAATGTATATTCTGATCCATTTTTCTGTGTTTATCCGTTTATCTGAGTGGCTAGGTGTACTGTACATAAGATATTGTTTCTTTTTTGAGTCACAGTTTCTCTATTCTGTTGTTTGTAGGTGAGTATTATCAAAACAAGTTTTCAAGTGACAAAATAATAATGATATAACAAATAACATTTTCCACAAACAAAATGAAGCCAGTTTTAGGACCATGAAGGTTTTTACATTGCAACATTATTTTCGTAACAATTAAGCACATTTAACCCCCAAATTCTCATTAGCATAACGCATATTTACTGTTTGTTGTGCTGACATACCCATTATTCTCAACTCATTAGATTCTCATTGTTGAAATTACTGGAATACAATGATTGGGTATAAAAATGAAAAAATACTTCAATTTGAAAAAATCTTGTCGTTTTGTTTTATTAACAGTGATAATTAGACAGCAGTGATTGGAATTGGTTAATTGGCACGACTATAAATGTCACAATGCAAAAAATGTGAAAAGTTTATGGTGCTTAAAATAGGCAGAAAACCAGCAAGCTATTTCTTTCTTTCTTGATGTTTAGGTGAGATACGACCGGGACATGTTTATGACAGGTTCCATGAGATTCGCCCGGCAGAAATGTCTTTGGCGTTTTAAAAATATCTTAACGTAAACATGAATGCCCACACACATGCAGCAGGTATCTGTGCGGATGAGGTAATGCCCTCTAGCAAACGGCTGGGGTCAGTTTTTCCCTGGAAACAGTGCAGACTTTGGTGTTTCCATAACAACACTATGTTGCCATGAACACCTTGTGAGCAAGTAATTAGGTGCACTTGTTTAGCTCTGTAATCGCTTCATTCAGCCCTATTTTTGAAACCTGGTGTTTTCTTAATTACTTGTCTCTAAATGTGGACATATTATTTTTTCCACACTAGTGACTCATTTTTTAACACCCCAACCCCCCCAAAAAACACACACACACACACACACTTACGCTAATTAAGCTAAACACTGTGTTAATGTGACATGATGATGAGAGAATGCACTGAAGCCTAATCAAGTGGCAAAACAATGAGCCCGTGCAGCCGATCATCTCCTATTCATTACAGAGAGGTGAGCCAGTCACCAACTATGAAAACTTCCCGTGTATATCTCCACCTACACACTATACAATCTACTGTAGCATCTTGAGCGTGTGCGCGTCAACACCATCAACACAAGGCCTTTTTCACGCTCAGCTACGCTGAACGCACTTTCTGACTTTATCTCGGCAATGACACTGAACACAGAGAGGACCTTGGGGGAACAAAGAATGTCCTCTACTAACGTAAGTGGCGCCGGCGGTAATTTGCTTCACAGGTAAAAGGGGAATGCATAGAGGCTGGGGGGCTGTGATCTCAGCACGGAAGGGCGCAGCGTGTTGTGTTGCCTTGGGAAGGACCGGGACTGAGACACAGGGAGGGAGAGAACACACCACAGGGCGCCCGGCAGCAACAGAAGGAGGGCTGTTGCGTCAGAGAGACGCCTCAGCTATGCACCGAAGCCGGGACTCAATACCATTAGTGCACACACATACAGGCCATGTGCACACTGCAGCTAAATGCTCAGCTAACGTTCTCTAAAAGTTAAAAATGTTATTGTAGTAATAATAGTGCAACGTTTTTTCTCAAGTTATATATCATAGATCAAGCTGCTTTGAAACAATGACATTTTGTAAAAAGCACTATATAAATAAAGTTGACTTGGCTTGATATCAAAAACGTTATTCTTAAATAGTTACTGGAACATTTTAAAAACATGTCTGAATAACGTTCTTAAGACCAAGCAATAACGTTAATACAACTAACGTTTTTGTTACTAATTGAAACGTTACAGAAACATTCTTACAACCTAAAGTTCTTAGCTGGATACAGTTTGTACTTGTAAGTGCTTTATCTCATTAGTAACTGCATTTGGCAACCAACTAATTCAATCTTAATGGAAACAAACTTTACCAACAGACATGGTTTACTTAAAGCACACCATTGACTATTATGGATCGATTGTTAATTGTGACTTCTGTATTGTGTTCACACATGAAAAGTGAAACTCGAACACATAACAGATTGTGCAGATATCATTGTGGTAAAAAATAAAAAGCTAAATCTGATTAATAAGGGGTTGCAAGCAACTTAAAAGACGCATAAGAGTAGGCCAAATGGCCGCCAGACTCTTAAAGGTAAAGGCAGTGAGCTTGTTTGAGGCATGAGACCCCACACAAGGAGAAAACTGATGTCAGGTGAAGAAAAAGTCTCAGCCTCCTGTCAAACTCTGTGTAGCTAGAGGGAAAAGTGACAATTCGGAGACAGGTCAGGGAATTCTTTGAAAAACCATCACCATCTTGGAACTAAATGGGTTTGGGGCCCACAGCTGGTGAAGTCCCTCTCTCTTTCTCTCCTCATCTATTTTCTCCATCTTTCACCCTGGCGGGACCTTTCGAAGAGCGCGCAAAAAAGAGCGAGCTAATAAGCATTCTCAGTGGTCCTGGTTCTGACGTGTAGCGAAAGGTCATTCCAGATATATTTACTTATAACAGCACAATGTATTATGGGAACGGCACTCATAAAACGCAAAGAGCACACAATATAATTCACAGCGTGAGGGACGTACTTCATATCTCGAAGAGCTTTGGCGTATGCGCTTGCAGCACGACTGGAACGCTTGTGCCGCACAGCCTCATCCAATCAGAATCCTTTAATTGAGCACAGACATTAAAAGGAAGTAGCAACTATGGGATGTCCCGATGGTCAGTGCAGATGCTGAAAACGTCTTCTATATTAAAGTGTAAATATTCCAATGTTGCCATTGCTCAAACAGCTTGTCTGAATCAGTTTTAGGGTTTAATGTTTTAAGATGCAGACAGACCACAAGGGAAATTGTCTGGTGACAGCCACTATTGCTCTTAAAGTGCTTCCCTGCCAAGAATCTTAAAGCCATCACCTGCTATGAAAGCCTCCTCAGAGGCGCGTGCTGAGAATTTTCACCAGATGGATATACAACCGGAGCCAACCGGAGCGCTTCGGATACAGGTCGAGTCAAGCGTTCCTCAAATGTTTTGTCAATGTCGACTACTTTGCCAAGTGCAACAGCAGCCCAGCCGATTGCCTTGCAAATCATGAATAAGTTATTGAGAGGTTTCCTTGGCGACAAGGTTCACTGACACCTTTTGGACCATGCGATAACTCATGCTAAACTGGAGGGGATGACGGATGTTGCTACCCTTAGATAGCTTTGTCAGTGTCAGAGAACCCGTTCCCCGTTGGATCCCGAGCAGCCCGGACTGGGCGGCACCGGGCGTGGAGAAAAGCACAAGACTCAAATGTCTAGAGAAACATCGCTGACAAAAAGCAAGCCCTCGATCTCCTAACTCAAATAACTACTTGCCGGTGTGCCATATTTCTCCGTGACCTTAAAGGAAATGACAGCTCTCATCTGGGAGCCGGTGTCAGGTCAAAAAACAATTGTTTCTCGCTTGCTACCCTTCTCCTCTGGAAATGACAGAGAAAATGATGTTTTGGCAGTAGAAATCCTCAGACGGTAATGACTATTACATCCTCATAGAGTCAACATGAAATATCACAATTATTTACTCTTAACGCACCGTTCTGGTTGAATTGTGTACAGTTCACGTTTTGCACAGGAAAAATGTTACGCTTTGTAATCAATTAACTAACAATGTCCAATTTTTTATAATACACCTGTTTACACATAAAAATTGTTACCTGCAAGTTATGAGCAATGTGGTTTTGTAAATGCTAAAACCTGTCGACGTGCCCTTACCCAGAGCAGCACAGATCATTGGCACATGGGGAATATTGCTTGGAAATGATGCACAGCTGTTTGGGCTCTGTTGCATGCAAAGATACGTGGGAACAGGAGTCTCTCAGTACACGGACGGGTGTCAGCCCACATGTTCCTCTGAAACCTCATGTCACACAAGCTTCTGGAGCCCATCAGACCTAAAGCACAACCCTTATATTTACAGACCATAACAGTGAACATGAAATCAAAATGAACTCCTAACATGTTCGTGGCGTTATCTTGTTTATATTAGCAAATGATATTTTATGTTGACTTTTTGCACTAAATTAGTTATATTAGTTAAATTGCATAAATGACTTTTATCAAAACTGTATCACTGCAGAATAACTGAAAGCTAGAAAATACGTAGGGTTACAATTTAAAGGTTCTAATTTAGTCAAACAGCTGGTTTATTACGTTTAGCCATCGACAAACAGATATTCAACAGCACAGCTAGAACCTCACAATAAAATCGGAACAACTTTTTGTAACAATTACACAGTCGTGATTTCGAAGCTTTCACAGCTGTCTCTAACCCCTAAGTGTTGAGCTAATCATTGAAATCCTATACGTTTCACCATCCCAACGTATATATTTTTTAAACGGCATTCAATATAGGTTGCCCGTGTTTCTTTTCGCCCCAAGTGTAATCTAAAATAGAACTACTATTATTGACAAGCCAGAAGTGAGACTGTACAGACATCCATTTAGATTTAATTAAACTACATCTAGCAGTCGGATCAAAGTCATGAAAATTCAATACGGAACATAGCTGAGGGGTCTTCCTTATTCACCCATCTTCCTCTCATCCTCCTCTCCTCTTCTAACGCTTATTTTCAGATTAGGTCTTGGTTTTCTTTCTAACCACTGTGAATCTTGGGCTGGAAGTGTTTTTTTTGTTCTTCTCTACCAATTTTCTCACACTTTGCAGGCAGCTGGAGAACCTTGACAGACACTTGGCAGGCTGAATGCCCCTCGCATCAAGGGTCTCCTCTTTCATCTCCTCCAAAACTAAAACCTTTGTTTATTTATTTCCCTCTCTCGTCAGAATCTTCCAGATCTTCTGAGCTAAAGTGGGCAGGCATGAATCAGCCACTGCTCTGTGACTTGAGTTAATCATGAATAATTGGCCCGGGCTACTAGTGAAGCATATGCTAAGAATGAGTGACTAATTATGCCTTTGGCTAGATGCTACTGACCCCTCAGCCTGTTTAAGGAGTCATGGCACGTTACTAATATAGGGGAGCGGTATAAACAAACCGGAATCCGGCTGTTTAGCTCCACTCGGCCAATTACAAGGATCCAATTAGGGAACAACATCCCAGAGCCAGTAATACAATTTACGACAGAGGCGGGGATTTTATCTGCGAAAACTACACACGCTATTCTTAATCTCAACAGAAACGCCATGTTTAATTTGGCAAACACACTATTCTAGTCCTTATGCACACTGTGAACTAATTTAGCTATCTACCGAAGAAAAACTTAATTTATGATGCTGTCAACTGTCAGTGTGGCTTCACTGCTTTGTCGTTCACAATTTTAGGATTGGGAATAACTCTACCAGCTTGATCTCTGCTTCATATTGAGATTAGTGTTTTTTTCTGGCTAACTGATTTAAGGGGGGGGACAATTATCATGGATTTTCATACAAAATATTAGCTAAGAAAAAATATGGACAGCTCTTACATCTGTCTTGCAACCTGTTGTTTGGCTGTTGGTTTATATAATTGATCAAATGTATAGCTTAAAAGCACTGTAAGTTGCTTTGGATCAAAGCGTCTCCCAAATACATAAATGTAAAAAGTGTATGTAAAAATGTAAGAACAAAATGTGTCTAGTTTTTGAACTCAAAAAACAGCTTCTATGATCTTAAAGAAAATCAGCTCTCATCTGGAAGCTGGTGTCAGTTTTTGTCACCCATAGGGTCAGGAATTCAAAAAGAAAAAATGAGACATTAAAATAAATGGCCATCTTCACAAGTCACAAGATTGTATAAGTGTATCTTAAAGCATCACACCCTAATGCTTAAAACCAGCGAGCTGTGAGCTTACGTCCACACTAAGTGCACATTGTTTTAGAAAGAGTTTCTTTTCCTACCAATCCAGCCAGAATGTTGCAACCAATATCCCTAAGAAAAAGTGAGCGAGGAGCAACTCCGTCCTAAACTGGAGCGAAGCTGAGTGCCAGTTGCCAAACTCAGCAGGATGCTTTTAAAGCCTGAGGCTGGCACCATCATCTCAATTTTTTATTATTTTTATTTATTTATATTTTTCAACCCCTGTCTGGACGACTGTGAAGCAGCCTGCCAGTTTGTGTGTACACAGACAAAACTACCCAGCTAACAATTTAGGGTTGTACGAACAGTTCTACGTACGTTCAAAATGTCCAGTTCTAGATATTGTATTGTTTTCTGTAATGTTTTTAAAATGTTCCGCTAACAACCTAAAAATAACATTTGGATATGTAAGTGTGTGTATATATGATATGATAATATTTTAAAAAACTCTACTAATGTTACTGCAAGAGCATGTTTGATAACTTTGAGAGCTTAGACAACAGAATGTTAGCCAAAATTCTAAAAACGTTCCCCGTTAGCTGGGTAGAAGCATTCTGGTACACAGAGCACAGGGCAGAGATGCTGTTTAAATACAGACTCATGAGAGACTTTCTTTGTTGGCTAATTAGCCGAATGCAGACTACTTTCGGGCCAGTATTGTTATTATCGCAGCCAGTTTATTCCACTGACCTTTTTTCCAGCTTTATTTTCTGCATCTGCAGTTTTTATTGGTGCAAATTTTATGCAAGGACATGTTTTTTAATGTCTTGCTTGGTAATGTTGTTTGTGTTTTTGTGTACGCCTGCGCGCTGCCTACCAGACGCGCATTTGCAATTCACGACTGCTGATTTCTTCGTTTTGTATTTTCCTCGGAGTCACTCTTTCAAGACGTGATGATAATTTCTGCACCCCGGCGACCGTTCCTTTACTTTGCCATTGAGGCTCAAGGGCCTTTTATTCTTGTGGAAACGGAATGTCTCATTGAAAGCGGAGAAACACCCCAGATAATAGATGGTAAGAACGTTTCCCTAACATTTTCATTAAATCACAAAAACGTTAAAAACTTTATTTTGAAAGTTCTAGAAATGGTAAAAATGTCCGTTTTTTAGGTGTTGTTTTAACGCTATTGCTTGGTTATAAGAAAATGATTTTTAAATGAAGTTTTTAAAACACTCCACTTACAACTAACACTTACAATTAAAAATAACATTTTTGATATAACACTAAAAATGTTCTACTAATGTTACTACAAGAACTTTTAGATAACTGAGAGGACTTTAAGAGAATGTCAGCCAATGTTCTGAGAACGTTCCCTGTTCTTCTATTAACTGTAGCACCTTCTGAAGCACGCTTTCCCTTAAAACACACACATTACATAAAGTACAAAATAAGTCATTTACACTTCTAATCTAAAATGTTAAAATACGACCAATATATTTTAATTCAAACTTTCATTTGCTCATATCCATCCATGTTCTAATATTTGACAATTTCATTAAGCAATATTAGTTTACAATTAGCTCGATATTACTAGGTATAAAAGGAAGCCTTGCACCAAGGTTGTTTGTGATGTCCACAAGCAAAAGTCACTCTAAACACACACCAGTGAAAGTACTTTGCATACATAATGACTTCCCTCCAACAGTTCATAGGAGACTAGCTGAAATCTAATAAACCATCTGTGACGGACGCTCAGCCCTTGGATGGGTCCGCAATACAAAGAGAAAGTGTAGAGGTGTGAGGGCAGCAGGTGTCACCGGTACTAAAAGAATGAGGCTGAGAACTTTCCTTAATGAAACAGGCCTTAAAAAACGGCCAAACAAGAACAGTGCTTATCCAGCAAAAGCACTGCTAGATGAAGCGTAAAGTGCACACATTTTCCATGACGCCACAGTAATGAGGTTTTATATGGGTCTGGCCCCCAGCTCCCTCTGCTAGGGGCCATCCCATCAGCCTATCTCACTACCTATATCTACTCTATATCACTTTATCTCGCTCACTTTTGTCTTCATCTCTACTGCCAGAACGGACCTGTTAGAAGCAGATTCTGTGGCAAAACACCTTCACGTTTAATTAAAATCAGATTTAAAATCAAAGAACCAGAAAAGAAGCGTTTGACGTGGACGCCACTCGGTCGCATTCCTCGATGGATTCTAATTAGCATTTTAATTCTGGAGACGCGTGAGTCGCACAAAGACACGCACAAATTGTTAGGGCTGATCGCTTTTTGAAAATTGTTAATACACTCGGATACTTTCAAAGTTGAAAGACAGACTTCTAAAAAACGCAAGTGCTGCCTGTCCGTGCGAAAGTCGCCAACTGTTCTCACTTCTAACGCTAACGTAACGCTTCTCATAAAAACCAGAGTAAGCAGAAAAACAAATCGCCACAAGAAAAATAATAATTATTTCATTAGCTGGATTAAAACAATGCCTGGCTCCTCTCTGATGTTTGTTTAAAGCTGTCTGTGCTAATTTAAAGTTTTATAATCTACCTGCGCATTCATCATAAAGCTCCTGTTGTATAACGGTAAAGGAAAATTCCAGAAGCTTAACAGTATGACCTCATTACTATATGACATTATTCCTCTGCTGTTTGAAAATCAGGAGTCAAAACTCAGATCGATAGAGCGGCACCAGGGAGATTAAATTAAGCACGGGACAAAGTGATTAGCTCAATTCATTTCACTCAGTGTTTCAGAAACTATGCCAGCGTGCTGTACAGGCAGATGCTCCCTCCAAACAGCCTGGAAACTCGCTCAGCATCCCTCCCCTCTTGACCAAATCACAGGCTCACATGTGTTCGGGAGCACAGCTGTTCTTTCACATCTACCCACGAGCGAAAAAGTGCTAATCGCGGTAAGCGAGCTAATTTTTGCTGAAACACGATGAAGTGTTGCCTTAAGTATTAATAAAGTGTAGGTAAGTTGTGCGCATTAATCATTGTCTCTGTGCTACGGTGCTCCTCAGGGGTCTGTCCTATGAATATCTGAATTTATCTGATTCTCAAGCTCAAGTCTTGATAAAATACACTATATTACACACGCACACACAGTTAGGATTCTGTGCTATGACTTTCCATAGACATTATGACTTTTATACTGTACAACCAATATAGTCTATCCCGTAACCCTCACCCTACCCCTAAACCTTTTTGCATATTTACATTTTCAAAAAAACATTATTTGGTATGTTTAATAATCAATTTCCCTCGTGGGGACCACTGACACAGTGTAGGTGTGTGTGACTTTTCCCATCCTTGTGGGGGTATTTGGTCCCTACAATGGCAGTGCAACAAGAACACACACAGATGAATAAATAAAAGAATATAAAAAGCCGGGGACACTGAACCTCTCCTATAGTTTATCATGATCACAGTGGCCATCTGAAAACAACCTCCTCGGGAGTCCAACCTCACCGCTGGCCAATAAAGAAAACCCACATGGTAAAGATTACGGAACGATGCTCCAGCATACGTAATAGAGATCATGGAAGATTTCAAACGCACAGCTTCTCTCAGTACACTAATTAAATCAATAGAGAGACTGGCTAGAGAAAGAGAGATTGGTTGAGTAAAATAATGAAGCGCTTTAAAAATGATCTGCGCTACCGTGGGGCCCGCCAGCCCAGACAGTCTTGAGTCAAAGAGGGATATGCAATATGCAACCAAACAGGCGAGGTATATTAATCTTGGCATGCCTCAGAGCGCCGGCTAAATAAGATGGTCCCCGAGCAACTGGCTCAAATTTTGATTCCCCCCTCCCCCCCTTCTTTTTTCATAGATTGGTGTCCACAGCCCTCATTGATTTAATGTTTAAAGCTCCCTTCCTCCGTGTACCTGCTTCAGAATTACAATGGAGTCTGAAAAAAACCAACTGATGAAACTGCATCCTCACAAAAAACATCACAGTAAAGTCCATGCGGATATACAGTGCGCTTTAAACGTCCGAGTCCACTTATGAAAAAGCTGCAACTGTATAAATGTAATTCAGTTTTTCTGCGCGAAGTACGTCATCAGCTAAACGATGAGTGAAATGTTGAATTTTAAAAGAATCTCACCATGCTGACTAAGGGGAAACTAAAGCACGATGGATACAGTTGCCCAGGTTTGGGAGCTGTCATTGACAGTCATTTAGGGCTTGAGGATTACATCAAACCTCTGTTTGTGACATTCTTTGTTGGTCACAAAGCCAGGTTTAATGAGCGAGGATTCTTCTCACTGAACATGACCGGTCTTTGTAAAGATCACTGGAGTTTTAAAACGAGAGCATCTTTGATGTGCACAGCATTTCTGACGGTTCAGAGATCCCACAAGGACAAAATAAGCACCCAAGTCTTTTTTTTTGGACGGAAAAATAAATATTTCATATTTGGTGAAGCTGCTGTGCTGTTGTGGACTTGTCACATGCTTTTGTTTGGTTGAGGATGAATTTGAATGATTAAGGCCGGGTGCTTCATCAAAAGAAATCTTAACGCATCATAAGGGGGCTTATGCTAATATTTGATTTCTCTGTGATTTCTTTGCTGCTTTACAAAGCTGGTTAGGACTCTGCATACGCATACATCACCTCACGCCTTACTCAATAAATAATCATACGTTCGTGCTGAATTCAAAGAGCCAACATGCACGGCTATAAACTGCTGTGCTCTCCTGTATGAGACCCAATGACTGTTATAGCTTGTGATTTCCTGCACTGTACAGGTACAGCTTGTACTAAACACTATGAGGGCTGTGTTATTTTTTTCAATCTCTCTGTACAGGGTCAAAGAAACAGAACCTCCGGCGCCATCGTTGTCTTGGAGACGCACACGTGTGACGTGTCGTTATTGACTACAGCTTACTCGGAACTTATTTGTGTTCTTCTTGTTCCCTGCTAAAAGGTTTGAGCAAAGTACTTGGCAATGATAAGGGAAGCGGCGCACCGCAAAGATTTATTAAAACCATCTTCCCCCGGAGAACAAACACAATGTGTACGATTTACCAGGGCAACTCAAAAGCCAAGATGAATGACGCCAAAAAAGCGCTTCCTCTCAGGTAAAAGGCAGATAGCATCGTGAACAGAGCAGGGCATTGTAATCAAAAGTATCTGACCTCTATCTGTAGCGGCACACACCAGAGGGCCCGGTCCAGTGGGATGTATATGTTGAAAAGAGGACATCAGTCATATAGGTCATTCTGACCCAATGGCGTAGCTATACAGCAAGGTGATATGAATACAGGCTCAAAGGATCGACTGTCCGGGAGGAGAACATTAGAGGTTACGGTGGATTACACCCCTGTACGTATACCTAGACTAACCTCTCTGATCTATTGTTCAAACGCCTGGTATTCCCTTTGTGACAGCCTCTATTTGAAACCTATCTGCACCGATGCTGCGACATAAAACAATGGGGCAATTTGTTTTACCTTATCTTGCAAATGAGCGATGCACCTTCGAGTGACAGCATCTTTATGCTGCGTCGTAGCGTCGCGGCAAAGCGGAACGTTAATACACAAAGCTAATTAATGGCAATTGTAAGTAGGAGCACGACACAGTGATATTGGAGAGGCTTTGAAAATTGTCACAGGAGAGGGTTTGTATGGAGCTGATGATTGTGTGGGAAATAATAGCTGGCTCGAGGTCTGGGCTGTTTCTAGGTGTTGTCGGAAATTGAAAACTGCTGAGGCATTTCAACATCAACCCTTTGTATTATCAAACGGCTTTCTGTGTTGTTTTCTGGAAGCAGCATTATTCTACAGAAAAGGCTTTGTTAGTGAGACTCTCTCTGCATGTACTAGACTTCCGAGGTTTACCTTCAGCCAAGGAGAAAAAAAAATATTCGGCAGGAGTCAAATGTAACTCGGGCTACGGGATAAATCTCATGAATGCACTTCCGGATCATATGCCACTATAAAAATAAATACATGAAAATAAATTACAATGTAAAATTGACATGTTACATGAAGAAAACGAAACCATGCCATTTTAAGCCAATTGTTTTAAATTGCGACATCATTTTTAGGACAGATGGACGCTTGATTTTCACTGTAATGCACCTGAAACAGTTTTGTATTCTCATTTTCATATTTTACTTCAGTTCTATAATAGAAAGATATTCTTAAAGTCAGTGCACATGAAATTCAGTACAATATATAATACGATGATATATATAATTATATATAATACATAACGAGCGAGGAAGGTAAAACCTAATGTTGTAAAGTCTTATTTCTTTCTTTTTTGAATGCAATATGACACAAGAAATGTTCTTCACAGGTTGTGTGAAACTTACCCATGAGTACACAATAATACAGTAACTTACTGTAATTCATCTGACTGCCGAGTATAAATGTTCATTCAGACCCTGAAAATATGATAAACTGTGAACAAAACATAGTTAGTAATAATTACCATGTCAGAGAGCATAATTTAAGCCTTGAGTAATTAAGTCTTGCTATTATCTGTGCTATATTAACTCTTCCTAATTAAACATGGTGGTGAATATCTTCAGTTAAAACAGATGCTTTGGTCTGTGGCCAAAACTGAACCTTTTTTATTTTATTATATTTTTATTTTTTCTCTTTAAAACTGCTTATGAAGTCAACTACTATATGGCTTTAGCATCACCACATTTACTGAGGGTATGTTTCTACCTGCATCCTTATACAACGAGGACACACTAGCTGTTAGCCCGTAATGCTGGCCATGTGGACATGACGGCTGAGCCCAGAGCAGATAAACAGCTGTCTGGATCACAGTCTCAACTGTGTGTACAGGACAGCGCTAAACGTGGAGGACAAACCCAACGAGGGCTTATTAAGGGCAGCTGTCACGCCCCGTGTGTGTTTACCCGTCTGCTTCAACAAGAGTGGAATGTGGGTTTGTTATCCGGACGCTTGAGGACCATCAGATGGTCAGGAGTGAATGAACTATGAGAGCAGCAGTTCTTCTCTGTCATCTGTTAGGTCTGATGTTAAAGGGAGTCAATCTGTTCTTTTGCAAGCTTCGTGTCTGGACCGATGAACTGTGCAGCGTTACTTTACTGTAATCGTTACTACATCGTTACTACACAGCTTCTCACATCTGCACACATGTGAGCACTGATCATTGTCATTTACAGTATGTGGGTATCTATTTGTGATATGTTTTTTAACTCAAAATGCTAATACTTAAATCTATAATCTCAGGTGGTTGGTATATAACTGAAATACGTCTATAACGCAATTACGCGAAAGCAAATAAAAAGTACCTACAACAACTGAATATTAACAAAAGATAACTGAATAATGCCCAGATCAATTAAAAGGGAAGATCTGTATAAATAAACAACAGAAATTTGAGTTATAGAAAAATAACATTCCTGGAAGGTGTGATTTGGGGGAGGGTAAACAATAAAACGGCATCAACACACATCGACTAACTAAACCAAACATAACAGGGAAAATTATAACAACAGAATCAATGAAGGGAGAAACAAAAGATGAAATGGTTACCAAGGTTATGATGAAGGTCTAGGTTCAGATGGCGAGTTCAAAAAAACTGGCAAACCACAATGGCAGCTGCTCAGATGTCTCTGAAGGAAAGAAAAGTGCAAGGAAAATGAATGAATACAGCCATCAAACTAGCCAAACAGCTTCATAAAAGAATTCAATCCAGACGGAATAGTCTTATAGCTGAGATTAGACGTCATTAGCGCACTAAGATAACAAACAAAAACTGTAAACAATAGGTCAGTTAAAGAGTGAAGTAATCAGTGCTCAAAAGAGAAACAGCCTCATTAGCTAAATACTACATTTATTAGCTGGTTTACAAACATGAGCGCTCGGGTCAATTTATGCACGTTTCTTCTTTTTGTCCTTCTCAGGCTACATACGCTCGGCTAACCCAATATAAATTACCTTTGAGATTTACTGTAAGAAACGACTCTTTGTTTTTCATTTTTAACCCACTGAGAACATTAAAAGTTACTTATCGCGTGAATAACCAATTTTTTTTATTTTACAATGTTCAAACATAATGAAATTACCATAAACTACGTTCAAGACTAATCAGGAATTGCTCTGCCGACAGGGAATACGCTGCTTGATGTAATTATTAAACTCGCCTGGAATGTTTTGGCTTGCGATTATTTTCGGTTTTAATGTGTTTTTAATTGTAGCTGTGTTCTCATCTTCCCATGTAGATTAGTATCAAGTCATTCATTTACAAGCACGATAGAAACAACAAATCGGCCGTGTGTTGAGGCGCAGCTAGCCCACCTCCTGGACACGGTCAGGCCTTTGATTCTAGACCCGGCGTGGAGCTGCATGCTAATGAACTCTTGCAGCAGCTAAAATATGATTAGCCTGACGCAGCTCCTATATTTACCCATCCTAAAACGCAAGCCAACTGCAAAAGCGCAATAAAACAACCCAAGAGCTGCTAGCTAGCATTTTCCACCCTCTGTCTTTTTTTCCAAGAATGTTTTGTCACCAACATGGCAACAGTGAAAAGCCATCAGCAAAATGAGATAGTGTTTACAGGGTGAGCAGAATGAAAAACAGCTCCAGTAATGTCTCCCGTTCAGCGGACTTTAAGTGTTCCTCTGTGATACGCCGAGAAGCTTTAATGGAAAGAAAAAAGACGAATGCTCTCGCCATAATTACAACTGTTTCGGCGCGCGTACCGTAATTGTGATGGTTTCTTACACCCAGGCAGAAGTGCTAACAAAAGCAGTCTATTGTTCCTGCCTCTCTAACAAAAATCCCCCCTCGTCTAATGATTCAAGAATCTCATTTTCTCGCACCTAATGATTGTGAACAGAATAGGTTTCGCACAGTAATAGCTGATTCGTAGTAAATAAGCGCGAAAACCATCACGATGAGCAAATTATGCCGTGTGCTCGGATCCAGCGTCTGAAACACAAGCAAAAGTGAGATTAGCAGGTGTCCTTACTACGGTTTTCCACCTCGCGGCAACGATGAAAGAGGGGAAAATAAAAGATCAGCAAAGCACACACAAATTTAAAGCAATGAGGAAGTGCGCTTCCTGTTTCCCTTTTATAAGAACTGCTGAATCATCCATGCTGCCCTGCCTACTACCGTTTTATTTCATTACTGTAACGGCGTTCATTAGAATCAAATATGTGCATACAGTAATTTGAGAAGTGATTTGCGCCATAAAGGTGGTTAGGAAGCATGTAAATGAAAGGAGAAGCCATCCATTTAAACCCAGAGAGCTGCGTGAGATGAAGTGATTCCATAACAGTAGTTGGACATTCAAAATGAGATACAAAAGCCTCCTGAGTGCTTATGGGCCACTGATGGGACCTGTCTCCCTCCAGCGAACTGCACTTGAATGGTGTACATGTTTAAATTACTCACCCACTTACCCTGCGCCCAATCTCTGAGATTGTATTAGGATGACTTTTACAAACACAGACTGTGGATCGCAGGAGACACGAACATTCATCAGCGTGACGTCACGTCAGGAGCTCATTTTAGTGTATGCAGTTTCTCAAGTACAAGAGCACACAGGGCACAATTACCCATCCTTTGGGAAATACACTCTGAATAGCTCATCAATACTTGTTACTTCTGTACGACACCGAGACTAGATTTATTCATTCCCTCCCTAAACTCCCCCGGATGTGCACTTTGAACACAGCCGTTGTGGGGAAGTGCTGGATAATTAAACATGTTTGCTAGGTTTATCTTTTGTGGTTTGACAGAACGTGCTTCTCGTCTCCCCAGAAGTTCTTGACTTTCACAGACAGAGTTTAAGGTGTTTTAGCAAAGGGGATCAAAGGGTGAGACGTGTCGTCCTCGCGAAAAAGGAGCAAAGAAACCCGCCCCAGTGCATTCTGGGATACCTTACTAATGCGTGACCTGAACGATCAATCGGCGAATGCAAATTGCCTCTGGGAGTGACAGCAAGAGCTGTATTTCAAGATAGCAGGAGGTCACCTAAGGGACGCCCGGCTTCACCGAACACGTGTCTGCCACTGAGATCTCAAAGATGGTTCCAGGGTCGTGGTCGGCCTCTAGATACATGCTCATTGCAGCTGCCAAGGGGTGAGTGACCTATGAAATCTCTTCCATATTGATATTTATGTGTCAAAATGGGCCAGCACCTACTGGAAAAATTATAGGATGTCAATGTTCTCACCACTGCTGTAGCTTAACCAAAAAGACCACTCATCCACCAGAATAAAATGGCACAACTTACTCTGACTAACATAATCCACATTTGTACATTTATTCTGGTCCTTTCCGAACATTTCTCTATATCCAAACATCAAGGACATGTTTGTCCTGGTTTCACAATGGCCATAAATGTTAAAGAGCGATGTTTTTATGTTTTTGTAACTAGCTAGAGCTGTAAACCGTAACATAGCTTAGCAGTCCTCTCAGAGTAAGAGCAGTACTGTAAAAAAAAACATACAGAAGGGAAATTCCACACAATAGCGTCGCTACAAAGAACGGATTTTAAAACTCTGTCACTAGTCCTGCCATTTCTGAAAGCAGTACTGTCACTTTTAGAAGGATATAAAAGAAACCTAAATCCTCAAGTCATGTGAGTGAGGATTTGGGGTGATGTGAATTCACATTTACCACTGAGGGTGTTGGGGGGAGCGACCTGTCACTTAGGACCGTCACCTCGAATCAGGCTTTTACTCCGCGGTGTTCTTGAGAAGACAAACACTTTTGCCTAAAAGCCATTTTGTGTATTTTCCCCCTAACCTTTTCACACGAACACGACGGAGCTTATCACTGAAGACCAGCACGCAGATATTTTCAACAATGCTTCTCATGCAAACTTAGACTGTTAACCTTAATTCTCCTTAAGTCGTATCCCACCTAACAGGGAACATTCGAAGAACATTGGCTAACATTCTACTCAAGTTTTCTCATAGCAACCAAAAAGCAGTAGTAACGATAGTTTAATATTTTAAAGGGAAGGTAATAGCAAGCTAGCCTTGAAAGCTTAAGATTCCTCTCTTCAGAAAAGCCGTTTCTGCAACAAATCCTCTACCCTGCCTTTGAGACATTAACGGTTAAACTAACGAAAGCCAACTTGCTTCATTTAGAAAATGTAAACCATAGCTAATAAGTATTAATTAAAACGAACTTAAAATCACTGCATACCAAAAAGTGCTTAAAATTAAGTCTACCAATTACCTCAGGGACACTCTCTGTGAAACTGAGACCATGCACTCACAAATATTCTCTTCATCGTCAATTACATTCAGAAAGTATCTTTCAGCAAAGCCCTCTGACCCCAGCAGAAACCTAAAAGCCTTTTCAAATAGCTGTCATCTGGGGCGTGATCAGGACTCAAAGCGACACACCTTCTTCTAGCACCGCTGGGGGATGCAGGTTGCCTCAACGTGGATGGGAGAGGATGGGTGGGTTATGAATTTGAGATTGAGGTGGCGAGATTTGCTGCTCTCCGCACTGTTAAGAGTCCCATCAGCCTCCTGTACATTATTAATGGAGCGCCAAGGTAATGCAAGGTTGTCTTAGGGGTTTTTTAATCATGCAAAAATTGCCCTGACAGCATGGCATCCATTTTCCAAATGAGCACTGGTTAGCTTAAGAGCCTAGGTCACTGCTCGCAGATTGTGTCGAAGTCACAGCCTAAATTTGTTTTGCAAGGAAAAGACAAGAACAAACCTCTTTCTGACAAGTGAACTTTTTTTGTTGGTTATTTTTCTCTGTAACAGCTCTGTAACAGAGTATTTAAAGGAACAGTTCACCTAAAGATTCTAAAATTTACTTACCCTCTTGTCGGTATGACCCTGCAAACTGTTATTTAATGGTGATAAAAACGAAAAAACGAAAGAATCTTCATGCTGTTTTTTCCTATACAAAGACATTTAACAGTGACCACAGGCTCCAAAAAAACACTTTAAAATCATTATTAAAACTAAAAGCAACATAATCAATCCGTCATATTTCAAACCTTTTGAAGTCATACAAGTTTAGTGATAAACAGACGCAAACTCATTATTCATAGTCAATTCATCCATTAATTCCAACATCGTGCAGCTCTCAAATCAAATATTGCACCTATGGCGCAGGTTTGATGCCAGTAACATTAAACGTCACTGGTTCTCACACGTCTTGTGACCGAACATCATGACATCAAACCTGCCCCACAGGTGCCAAATTCGATTTGAGAGACAGATAACGCTTTACGTGAATTATGAGATTTGAGAGTGAAAAATGACTTAATTTGTCTTCGTAAAAAATAGTTAATTGCTTTTTAATGACTTGAAATAATGCGTCACGGCCTGTGCTACAAAAAACAAACAAACATCAGATTCTTTTAACGTCACCTTTTGTTTTCGTCAAATAAAAGAACAAACAGGTCAGAAACGACACGAGGGGCGTAAACAATGACAGAATGTTCATTTTTGGGTAAACTATTTCTTTAATGCTGAATCGCAGTTCTCCTGTGTGCTGTGTTTTGTTTCTACATGACTATCATTGACAGCGTTCTCATGTTTTAGAGGATGCCTTGCGTTCTCCGAGAACTGCCAACACGCGTGCCTGGAGGCCTGGAGGCAGGCAATTTTAGCACTGTGCTGAGAATCAATACTCTATCTCACTGTCAGAGTGCGGCACACCAATTCTTCAAGGCCTGCGTTATTTATATTGTTTTAGCCCCACAGTCGCAAAAAACGCACTGATGATGAACGCTGTTCCTCTCTCTCTCCACATATGTGAAAGAGCACACAGGAGGGGAGTTAAAGGTTGGGGGAGGCATTATTGTGTAATGCCCCTGAAAGTGCTGTTTCCCACAATGCCCGGCGTGTGCGAATTCATTTTAACACTGATTTTTCTTTTTTTTTCCCAAACAGCGGGTCATGGGTTTCTCATGTCTTGACAGCATGCTTTCAAAATGTATGATCAGACTGTGTGTACCCCGCGAACAATTTCAGGTTGTGAGAACAAAACGTTTCCATTAACTGCTAAATGTTAAAAATGTTATTTTGAAAGTTCTACGAACTAGGAAATATAGGAATAAAACTAGGAAGGTTCAAGTTTAATTAACATTATTGCTTACTTATAAGAATGTTAGTCAAACCTTTTTAAATTCTTTAACATTTTTTTTAAAACGTTCCACTAACAACTTATAATATAATAACAACTTATCATATAATATTAAGAAATGTTCTACTAACGTTACTGCAAGAACGTTTGGGTTACTGTGAGGAAACTTTTACAGAACATTAGGCAATGTTCTGAGAACAATTCATGTTAGCTGGGTACAGACCTTTTAAACTTTTCTTTTAATAGTTTCCAACCATCAGCATCATCCTCGTAACATCTCCTGTCAAGGACCGTAGTATTTACTGCGTAAATGTTTTGATAGGATGATTACACTAAATCTGTTGTCACACACTCAGACAAGCGGTGGTTGACCTTTTCTGAGACAGAGGTTTCTGCAATTGGCCCTCTGAAATCTTAACCTCTAAAAGGGCAACAAATAGCCTTTGTTTTAGGAGACAGAAATGATATATCTGAATAAGAGCTCTATTTAAAAACAAGCATGTGATGCAAAGCATAAGCTTATGCAATAAATATAATTTGATTAGCAGGTTACGCCACAGGAAACTGTAATAAATCACATTGTTTTAAAAGCAAAACATTAATATTTAAATTAATATTATATTTGTGATGCATTTAATAATGGTGTTGCCTACCTGCCAACAAAGCTTCCATTATAAGCATTTATTATAAATGTTTTCCATTTATTTCTATAAATGTCTCTATTAAAACCTTACTTACACAATTTCAGCCTTACGTACGCGTGATTTTTAAAATACTTTATGCCTCATTCTGCCATTGACCTGGTCAGAATGCATTGATGATGTCATTGTAATACTGTATCTTGTATCTGTTTAACCATCTAAAGCTGCCTTTTTACTGCAAACACATAAAAACAACATGTTTAATAAGTCATGACACTGGCAAAGCTTTTATACGGCTCTGTACAGCATTTTATGTACACTGAGGCAACACCTAAAATTCAAGCTTATCTAAAATGTTAACGTTAGTCTTTTGCTGCCTAGAAAACATTGCCATTTTCTTCAGAAAAAGTAAAAGTAGTTGCCACAGACATTAGGTTAAAAATACCCCAAAATGTTCCTTTAAATAATTTAAAAAAATCCCATAAAACTACACAAAGTCTCCAGTACAAGGTTAGGCTAGCTTTCAGTAATGATATCTCCGTTCCAAAGCCAGAAGGACAGTAAGCCCAGATCCCAGAGGGACCCCAGCAGATGCTCCACCCCTGCTTCAAAACAATCCCAGCCAGTTCCATGACATCAGCTTGGCTCGCCTGTCTGCGAGAGGCTGAAGGAGGAACAAATGAATAATGAATGGAGAAAAGAAGGAATAAATAAATAAAAACAAAGCACCTCTGTTCATCTTTGAAGTAAGGTACAGCTCAAGGCGGTAGCCAAAAATATCTGGGGAAAAGAAGGGGAGATCCACATGTCAAAGGGTGATCAGACTCAGTGTTCCGCTGGCTGAGGGTGGAAAACCCACGTGCCCGCACAAATCATCAGTGCAGAGCATCGTCTCTTTCTGCCCCATAATCAAACCCTGTACCAGACAACTTTAACTGGCCTGTATCAATGTCTGCAAACCCACAAATACTAAGATTAGAGGCATATTTGGAGGAGAGGGTTTTAGCTGTAGCCTTCGACACAGCTGTGTGTTCAGTGCAGTGAGGCAGTGCTCATGATTTGGCAGACTGACGCGCCAAATCGTTTGGGTGAAGCCATGGGTGAACCGAATGCTGACTGCTAGGTTTGTTTGGCATTATCCATGTGCAGGCTTAAGAGATGAGAAAAATGTACATATGGAGTGAGGGGAACTGGTCTGTGATGTGTGAGGGAGTTTGGTACTGCTCGACAGCAGAAAAACAGCACAGCTACAAGCCTCCTAAAAATATGTTTCTAAAAATAGGCTTCATTAACTTGCATAACATGCAACATCATTTGAAATCGTTTTCTTTTGAGTTTTGGGTTAAACGCGACAGGTTTCGTGAAACTCACCAGGCAGATCACCTTTCGTGAACCAGCATCGAGTGGAAATCCCAACAATCCTCGATCGGTGAGCTTTAATATTTCATGTTTGCAATTTCTCTGGGTTTAACATTGTTTTGTGTCAAATTACGAACCGCAAGATAAATAGTTTGCTTCTGTGTGGAAGGCAAAAATAGGCATTATAATGTCTGAATTTTAGAATCGGGAGTGACAGCAGTAGAAAGAAGACAGAGTAGTTTTGTCTCTTATGACTCTTGGACCTAAATGTTTTAAAAAGAAACACTGTCTTTTTTCCCTCGTAAGATAATTGGGCAGGAAAAATGAAAGAGGAAATGATACTCATGAGTTGGCTTGTCCTTTGACAGTCTATCAAGCAAGCACACACCCTCACTAATGATGTCTTGCAAACCATGATGGCTCTTGTTAGACTCGGAGAAACATTACACGCTAGACCTTTCCTTTGGTAATAGATGTTCCACCCGAAGAATGAAGACCGTTTCACACTCCCCGAGATGTATAAATCCATCTGGGGAAACAATCTTAAATACTCTTTCTGATGTTCCTTGATGAGATATCCATGTTCTTGCCCAAGAACAAAAGAAACATAACAAACCCAATTTGAGTCACTTGCGTGGACCGTGTTTCAGCATCATTCTTCTCCACACGAAAACTCTATGATATGTGTAAACATACTGTCATCTTCTTTCATCTTCCTCTGCTATAGAAGACTTGTCAACACTCTCCCCCACAATAGATCTGTCTATCAATTCAAAGGCAAGAAAGAGCTTCTATTTAACGTCTGCTGTCACATAGCAACCAGACAACCTTTGTGTGTTCTCAGTCGCAATTACTGAAGCTGTCCTACCACGATTAGTGGCACGTACACGGACGCCCGCTTACACAATATTTACAAGAAAAAATGTTGAAATGTTGAGTATAAATAAATACAATCATTGTAAAAATTGACTTTTTTACCCAACGCTAATGTCAAAGTATGTCATTAAAATGCTGCTTATATTTACAGTATACAGTAAGGCAGTAGACAGTAGACGGCTTACAGGGTTTTGAAAAGACAGACAGATTATTTGAAAGTCTGTAAGCAAGTCATTTCGTTTCAAAGCCTTGTCCAGGCTGTGTTATAAAACAAGCAGCAGCAGTTTTGACCTGTGGTGTTTATGAAGGCTGGACTGCACTTAAGGTTACAGATTCAAACACCTCAATTATAGCCGAACCTCACCTGGCCATGTCTGTGAGGTTTTTTTGAGGCTCTGGCCATAAATATGTATGGAAGAGGTCGATTTAAATCTGCGTGTTTGTGCATTCAGCATCTCTAAGTACACATCACGAAAGGTCATTTCACGTTCCTCTCTTTGAAGTCAGGAGCTGTTTGTGTCTTTTTCTGAACGTGGCTGAGCTAACATGAAAAAAACATTCAAGGAGCAAAGGAGAACCTTCTTCAGTCTAATGCAAGAGGTTTAGACCATTTACATGACAGAGGTTGTCCTCTGCGTAGAGGTGGTAATTGTGTCCTGCGGGGAGAGGGGTACGGGGAGGGCTGGTCATTATGGGTACAAAACCTGCCAGGGAAAAACATTCATTGCTGTTTGATTGATGGTCTACACAGAGATAAGCCTCCAATTCATTCCTGGCTGGTGAAGGTGGGCTCCACGACTTTTTGGTACTTTGCACAATTCCCTGAAAGTTACACCAATACCTGCTCGCTGTTCTTCATGGGCTTCTATTCATTTCGAACCCTCGCGTGAGCGCTTATGGGCCTGGATGTCCCATGAGTGATGGTTAGAGAAACATTAACCAAAGTGAATACTCGCTTGTTAGATATGTTGTTACGTGAACTATATTTAAATTGTGGCAATCATCTTATCATGAAAATTACAGACCAAATTATAAACTTGTATAATAAACACCCATTAAAACAGGACTGTTCCATGTCTTAATGTAAGCAACAGAGAAGACCATTTAAATTCATGAATTCATGGCCCAATTCATGAAACCAAAGCAGAAAAAAATGTGTGTAAATCGTTGCTATGTTGCTATGAAAATCGCTGCGCTCAATTAAATGTGACAATTTATGTTAGTAAGTTTTGCTAATTCATCCAGAATCAGAAATACGTTCTGGTGGTGTATCTTGAACGAGGCTCTTTGCATTTCAAACCAAGCTCTCACTGTTTGATGGCCTCAGATGAGGTTACATCTCAAAAGCATAAATGATATCCTTTAGGATTCAAGGGTCCGGCCTGCTTAAGTGAACAGAGCTAATCCACCCCAAGCTTTTGACCTTTCCTCCTGAGGCCTCGCTCTCTGCTTGCCGACTGGAAAGACAAAGTGCCAAAGTTAACTTATCAAAGTTAGCCCAGGTCAAATCCCCCTCCATCTATTTCACGTAAAGATACTAATCTCTACACCTTGGCACTGATTAACGGTCGCCATTGTGTCGTTTGCATTACAATCAAATGAGAGAAGTCTGTATGCATCAGCATGCGAAAAACGGAAGGAAAGCCATTCATTCTACTCTCTGCAAGCTCCCCTACAAATCCCTGCCACATTCATTACTACCTCTTCAGATGAGACTTCATTAAAATACTGCTTATCCACGTCCAGACGAGACTGATGCATGGGCGGGGAGGGGGGAGAAAACATATTTGTGATTTTTAGCCGTGTGCATTATTAATATAAGACGCGTTTACCTCTTGCTGTTCCCCCCAATTCAAAGGGCTGTATTGACAGAGGAAGTCATCAGCAAGAAACTAAAACGAATTTGCATTTATGATAAAATAATGGCCTGTAGGGACCAACAGAACAGCATGGGATTAAAAAAGGAAATGGGAGCAGAATAATAATTCATACTGGAGGAAGTAGCATGTGCATTGGACAAACAGCGCGCGTCGCAAAGGAAATGAGAAAACAAACCTTCCTTCCCCTTCCCTAAAAAACAAATTGTTCACTTTGGTAACAAACTCGCGTTATAAATACATTAAAGTTCCAACTCATTTAAATCAGATAAACGCGACCTGTTTAACTGTATACTGTTGACCCTGTGAGATCAGGGTCATTAAAGGTCACATGCCAAACAGACGTACTCAAAAAATAAAATAAAAAAAAACACAAGACCATTGATTTTTCAATCAAGAGCAAATTGTGATGGAAGCTGATAAGCACCTTATCTCTCTGCTGGAGAAATCCAGGCTTCCAGGATTCGATTTTGACTGCTGGCTGAAGGGGACGACAAAGATAAAGCTGCGAGCGTCAACTAGCGCTTCCAACGGGATGGCACCCTATCATTCAACTGGATAAACCAGACTGCCATGTTAACATGCTGCTCTGATAGGTGACTGCATGACAAGAAACAAGCAGGTTTTTCTCTCTGGTGAAACAAGTTTTGAATGTCAATGAACTACCGTTTTCTATCATGCATTTGTTTTGTTTCCTTGGCTGGACCACCACAGAGGTCGTTTGATAAATTTATCAGTCATTGTCTGATCTGACCTTGTCTTTTTGAGATCTAATTTTAGTGTTTAATGTCCGCTGTTACTTCCTTTTTTGAAAGTTCTGGTGTTGACATCTATATATAGACATTATATCTGCAAGTTCTGGTCTATGATATCTATATGTGGTCTTAATATTTTTATAAAGATATATATTATATCTAAGTTCTGGTCTATGATAGCTATATGTGGTCTTGATATTTTTATAAAGATATATAATTATATCTATAAGTTCTGGTCTATGATATCTATATGTGGTCTTGATATTTTTATAAAGATATATATTATATCTATAAGTTCTGGTCTATGATATCTATATGT